>JAWNZC010000084.1:107500-135000 GCA_035771165.1 Paragorgia papillata | reverse complement strand
GGCTGCTATGTAATGATCATTAAACTATCTATCTATCTATCTACGAAACAAAGAAGATGTATAAATCTAAGGAAGCATTTGATATTCACTCAACTAAAAAAACACTGCAAACCAAGTTCCTTCTATGACAAATTAAAAATTGCACAATTTGCAATTTCAGAAAACTGGTTCGAAAACAGTAAACGAGCGGATGCCAAGTTTTACCAGTGGGAAGAAAGCTTATCAGATTCAACCACTGTCCCAAACAAGTACCTTAATATTCTTGAAAAAGGAGACATTAAAGCAAAATTTTTATTAAGCATTTTTATTAAGAAAATTTCCAAATGACTTTTAATAAGATCTAATACATTGAAGGTACCTGTATTTTGACCACATGCATGCAGGTCTTAGTTAGGATTTCATTTTGTGAGTCTGATTGTCTCAAGTTTTAAATTTTTGGTTTGCTTCATGATTAATTTGCAACTTTAATACAAAACTGATAACCATACTGCAGGCTAGACATTTCACCCTATTGACAGTGTACTATAGTACATATATGTTATTTACCGGCTGGGGGGTCCGTATAGAAAAATATTTGCCCAAGGTCTTAAAAAAGGCCCGAGGCCGCAGGCCGAGGGACATTTTTGAGACCGAGGGCAAATATTTTTCTATACGGACCGACCAAAACGGTAAATAACATATTTATTTTTTTGTTACATAATTAGAAAAATTAACATAATTGAATTAAGTTGCGTAATCGAGATGACGTTCACGTGATATTCAAAAGTCCAAAGTTTATCGTTCGAGAGTAAACAACTGCCGACATGCAGTCTTACAGGGAAACTTGGAACCTTTTTTGTCATAAAAAACCATTCAAAACTCGAAGATCTAGTTACGAAGGGAAGTCAAAATGCAGTCCAAGTGTTTTTAAAGTTTAGTTGATAAAGATTCTTCGTCGTTCTTCTTCATCGCTTGCTCGTTTTTGGCTGTTCGCTTGCATGGAAAGTCGCTTTCAATATTTGGTCCTCGAGTTTGAAGACGAAAATGCTTGTCAGTAAGCCATTTGTAATTTCAAGTTTCAAGGATATGAGACGATGAGGTTGGCATGTGGAAAATGTTTGGTTAAAAGGTAAAAGACTTAAAGATTGTAGCGGTTTTGTTGAGTATAGCGGTTGGATAACAGAAGAAAGACAGTTTAGTGTCAAAAGGTTTCACTGAGCTTTTCTATCTTAATCTCGTGGTATGATTTTTTGTATATATTTCTATATAGTTTCATTTAGTGATTCAAAATACTGTGTTCACAAGTTTATGTATGTTTTTCCTACCGTTTTAAACAGTTTTCTTTATAAATGTCAACTCGTAAATTTTGCTTTCAGTTTTCCCAGCGTTTTTTTTTTAATTCGCTGTTTACACATGAAGTTGTCAAAACCATTTGGATAATAAAACTCATTTGCATCCCCGTAGCTCTCTGTTGAATTTATTTTTTCTGTGGCAAGCGAAATAGTTATGAAAATCGGTCAATTTTAAATGAATTTTAAAATTAAATTTAGGATTCCGTGACCGTGGTCAGATATCGTAAAAAACTGCCCGCTCACGCAGCCAATCAAATTGCAGCATTACCTAGGATTCCGCCCGCTCACGATTGATAAAAAAATAAAGTATGTTATTCCGTACTATCTTTAAACAGTTAGGTGTCCACCTGGGTTGGTGCTTACACAAACGCAGTGCTTTCACAGGCAACTGGGAGCAATGAACACAAATTCAAAATGGAAGACATGTTTCAATTTTACCACTTACACATTCAAATTAGTAAAAATAATTGCTTAAAACACAAAAAAATATGGAAGTTTTATTGCTTACTGTACAAGAAAGCAGGTTGTCTGTGAAAACACAGTGCAAAGTGTAAGTCAAATTTTAATAATATACTTGTGGATGAACTTTTTGGCCAAAAATGGGGGTGGGTGCTTACTCAAACATGGATGCTTAACCGGTCAAATATGTTATATAATTATGATTTCTACTGTACTGTAGATGTTTCTTGAGTTAATCACCTAAGTTACTGTTAACAGAATGTTGCCTTGGTATAATATTTTAAAGTCATGCATATTATTTCAATATTTTACATATTTATAACAACTTAAATTTAAAGCTAAAAGAGAATGTGCATTTGCCCCAAGTGTAATTCTTACATTAAATGATTTATTGGAAGTCACAACTTCCTCACCTAGAATATGTGTATGAACCAGTAAATGAAGAAATTTATCAAGCAAAACTGGGGGTACAAACTTTTTACTTAAACAACCAAAATTAGACTTCTCATCAAAGCCATTTTCCTGTATCATTTTCTGACGACTGCCATTAAGTATTAGCTTAAGAGTATTACAAGTAATTTTTGTATAGCCTAATTCTACCAAAGTCTGAACTACTTTCAAAGCATCTTCTGTCCCATCAGATGTATAAAACATTCCTCGAGAGACACAATTATCACAATTATTGATACAACTAAAGTCATCTCTATCTTCCCCAAAATAATTCATAACAAGCTTATGTCTACATTGAATGGGATTCTCAAGAAATACAATAAGATCATTAAGAATATCACACTGCTTGTCAAAGTTATTTTGACACTTAAACAACTTATACAGTATATACTTATCTGAATAACTGTAGTAAAGTAAACACATTGCAGGATCTCGACCTGCTCGGCCACATTGTTGGAAATATTCCTCCAGTGATGTTGGCATCTTTGCATGTATGATAAATCTGACGTCTGGTTTATCAATTCCCATCCCGAATGATGCATTGGCAACCCATCACTTTGGCCTCACCAGACATCCACTTTTCGAAATTTGAGGATTTTAACTCGACAGAAAGCTGGCCATGGTATGCAACACAATTTATGTTTCTTTTTTTTAATTCTCCTTGTATCTTGGATACATCTTTACGAAGAACACAGTAAAATAATGCCACTTTCTTCTTGATGTTGCAGAATAAATTTTGATAGTTCGTCACAGTTTTACCTTTTCTTCAACCGTTAAAGTTAAGTTGTCTCTATATGCTGAATGAGCAACAACTTCCCACGAATCATCGCGAAATACGTGTTTGAGCTGCTCTTGAATTCTGACAGGAACAGTAGCGCTCAATAGCAGTTTAGGCGCATGAAATGTTGCCAGTACTGCTACAACCTCTTTGTCTTTCGGCCGAAATGTAGAGCCCCAAGTAGCGATTGTATGCGCTTCATCAAATACAATCCTTTCTAGGTTTCCTTCTGTGTCCAGCTTGGTAATCGCTTCCATTAGTGGACCATTGAGCATTTCCGGAGTTAAGTATATTAGCTTATACTTTTGTAAATTATCTGTTCGGTAACGTTCGACATCAAGCTCACCCGTGATCCCACCAATAAATATGCATGATGAGATACCCAGATGAAGTGAGCGATCAAGAAGGTCTTCAAGCAAAGAACGAGTCGGAGAAATGACGATGGTAGGCTTGGACGAAATAGACGCAGGAAGCATAAACGTTAAACTCTTCCCCCCTCCAGTCCCCATTATCGACAAAACAGTTTTCACTCTCATAGTTTTCAATATTGTCTCTTTCTGTTGTTGCTTAAAATGTTCATGTCCAAAGACGTTTAATAGAACTTCATGAAGAAAATCGTTCGAGCCTGTTTGGAATGAGCTGTTGGTCGATGAACTCGTTGCGGTACTTGCTCCAGTTCCGGTGGCAGCGTTATCGTCGTTCGACTCATCTCTGTTTTGACTTCATCGGTCATAACTTTCCTTCTAAGAACAACTCTCGGACATAGACTACTACCTTCGCGTGCTTTATCGATTGTGTATTCAAACACAGCACTGGATAAACAGTCATTCAGAGATTCACATTGTAGATGCAATTCGTCTATTTCAAACTCGTTAAAAACAAATGCAGTTCTTAGCGCTGCTTCGTAGCTGGAATTAGCGTTTAACGTAACAGCAATCCCACCTCCTTTTATATTGAACTTCTTTGTTGGTCCTTCGCAAGTTAACGGAGGAATATCACGTAGTCTTTGAACAACTTTAAGTAATCTTTCAGATAACTCGTTTTCGATTGTAGCTGTAGCCATGTTTTCTTTTAGATTGCAAATATCTTGACTTAGCCCTCCCGTGAGATAACACCTTTTTTTTTGTCCCACCCCTGCGTATTAAAACAGATTTTGACATGCGCAAGCAAGGTGCGCACAACTGACAACATTGTTCAGTTTTGGCAGGCATCTCCTCTCTTCCCTCTCCCCCGGTTTTTTCTTGTCCCCCGTCCTCCTCGATCTCCAAAACGCGCGGCCTGAGCTTATTCCACAGGTTACCCAAATTCTCTTCGGACTTCTCTTATAAGATTAATAGAGATGCCTGCGGAGGAGGCTAAGGGGTCACCCTCACCCAGAAAAAATATCGGAATTCTTCAGGGATCACCCTGAACAAAGTACTGCAATTCCTCAGGGGTTAGCCGAAACAAAATTGGAATTCTTCAGGGGTCACCCTGAAAAAAATATCGGAATTCCTCAGGGGTTAGCCGAAACAAAATTGGAATTCTTCAGGGCTCACCCTGAAAAAAATATCGGAATTCCTCAGGGGTTAGCTGAAATAAAATTGGAATTCTTCAGGGGTCACCCTGAACAAAGTACTGGAATTCCTCAGGGGGTAGCCGAAACAAAATTGGAATTCTAATATCGGAATTCCGCAGGGGTTGTGCCCAGTGGCGTAGCCAGGATCAAAATTTTGTGGGAGCAACGGAAAATTTGGGGGTGCAGTTTTTTTTAGTTTTTGTTGTTTTTTCCAGAACAGAAGCAAAACGGGAGCCTTCGAACGTTTTGACCGGTGTCAAGGAGCTGACGCTGGTCAAAAGAACCGAGGGCTCTTGGGAGCGTAATTCTGCGCAGTTTAACCAATGAAACTTCATGTGACAGTGTATCAGCATCACGATTATCATTAGCAACAGAAACAAACTTCAAATTTCAAAGAAGCAAAAGTTCTTACTTGAATTTAGCGTCAGACATTCAGGAGACTGGGCGGGGGGGGCAAATGTGAAGTTGGGGGGGCAGGCCTCCCTAGGCCCCACTTGGCTACGCCACTGGTTGTGCCAAGTAAAGAACCTGGATATGAGTTGATTCACCACTCACTTCAAGGCTAAAAAGCACTTGTAATATCACATGATATGATGCAAGACATAAATGAAGGTCGAAAAATTAATAAAGAGAATAAAAATGGAGATCCTAAAACCAAAACTAGTCTCCTAGACAAATGAATCACCCGGCCCTCGATCAACCAACTGTAGTCTATCCCAATCACTTATCCGTGAATCTTTTTGGTACAGGAAAAAGGAAACCAATGAAGTATACATGCATGTGATTAAGTACTGCATAATTAATTTATACTTTACTTTCACAGAAAAACATACATTTTATCATAGAACAGTTATTTGCAATTACTGAATTTGCCCGATCAGTCATTTTCAACTGATTTAGTGGCCTTTTATGCCACAGTGATATGGCGTTGACGCCACAGTAACATGGCGTTGATAGCAAGCAATCAAATCATCTATATCACACTTGACATACACCTGGATCATATTAAATATGACCAAAATAAAAAATGACATAATCAAAAGCAAGAAGCAAAACCAGCTGAAACCATATTATATTTGTGTGAAGAAATCTTAAAGTTTATGAATTTTTATGTATTATCTAAAGTAACTGAAACACAATGTGTAAAACGTGGTGCAATTAAAGTGCGTTGTAAGATATTTACAAAATTGAAAAATAGAGTTTGTTATTATTCCATGTCAGTTACATCATAATCATCATTGATTGTTGCTTCTAATTCATCCATTTCCTCTACAGAAATATCTGGAACATAATCATGTGATGAACCTGAACAAACATCTTCATTGGAAGGTTCAATGGGGTTGCTTGCGCGCATCATTGTGAGTTTAAATTCTTCTAACGATTTCACTAGTGCTGACTGGGATTTTTTCAAGGCTGAGAAATGTTTGTCAAACTCCTCTTCAAGTGCAGATATTTTGTTCTCGCCATTTGTCTTCAGTTCCTGACACAGATATTCATAGTTTTGATTGGCCATGAACTGTGCCTTTTCGAGTGCTTCAAAATTAGTCATCAGGGTCTTATCTAAGTTTCCTTTTCCGTCTTTTGCTTCATTTGGCATGTTTGAAACAAATTCCTTGACGCAATTTTTAAGAAGACCCGTCTTCTTCATTGTCCAATGAACGTCAATCACTTCATCGATCTCTTGACAGCCCCAGTTTTCAAAGAAATTATCTGTTCCAATCTCTCTTATCTTTCTGTTTACAAATACCATGTGTTCTTTCTCCAAGATTCCTTTTGCAGCTTGAACGTCATCCTCAATGAAGGATTTAGGCATTGATTTTGTTCGACTCGGTTTGTTGTATGGTGTCAAAGGTGTTTCCGCTCTGCGTTGACTGTGTATCACTTCTTCTTGCTTGTCTTCCGTTGGCTGGTCGACTTTGGAAGAAACAGGCACGCATAAGTCAATCACGAATGAGTTGGTTTCACCCGCGCTTGAAATGCATTGAGACACTTTGTATTTTCGCTCTTGTTTTCTTTTCAAAGCCGTTCCGCATACCATAAAATCGAAGTTGAAACATCGTTTCGAACTACGATGTTTACAATGTTCTTTCTTAAATCGTCAAGACAAGTGTCGTAACTGACGTTGGAAAGGACGACTATCTGTTCCTTTGTCAAATAGTTTCTTACAAGTAACATGATTTTGAAACTAAAAGTAAATTTTGAAACACAAAAGCTCTCAGGAATAAATGAATAACCTTCCTGTCACTTCCTATCTGGTGTAAATGTGTAATTTAAGCCTGTCAAAATTGATAATTAATCCTAAATATATATATCTGTAGTGGGTTGCGAAAACACGTCATATGCAGTAAAGACTCTAAAAGTCAGTTCTTGCCACTTGAGGCAAACTTCTAACCTTATGCGAGTTGACCATTTTGATTATGAATAGCCTGAAAATCGTCAGAGAAGACGAAACGGTCGGAATCATTCCTGCGTACGATAAAGAGACTGCGCTCTCGGATCTACGTCGTGATATTGACGAAGACTTCGAGTTTAAAGATTGTTTTTTTAGAAGACGGTATGCCCCTATTTCATCTTACACAAGAAATTTCAACAACGGTGGGAATGGTGGAAGTGGTGAACGCCGGATTTAGTGTTGTAAGACTAAGTTCTAGGCTACCATCATCTGAAAGAACGCCTTCTGTTCAAGAAAGTCAACCTGATTCAGCACGTGCAGCTATGTCACCTCAAGTTACCGCCGAAAGAAAAGAAAATATCGGTCAGGTTGCCTCAACCAGCTTTTTGCGAAGTCCCTCTTCTTGGGAAGTGAGAGGGGTGAAAATGTACTCCATTGAAGAAATCGGGTCTTCCAAAGGATTTGAGAAGAAACGAAGAGAATTTTGGAACGGTATGGCTAAAAAACTTTGCAAAGAAACGTCTAAATCGCGCCAAGTCATTGCTAAAGAAATCAACAAGGCTTGGAGAAAACATCAAGCTACATTGCTCTTGGAGGAAGATGAACTCTTCGGGGATAGATTATACAAGGTGAACATGAAGGCGGGAACACTGTCGAAGAATGCAGAAAGGATTCGGCAAAATAAAAGCGTACTCGAAGCCACCGAAGCCCAAATAGCAGCTACAAAAAGATTAGCACAAGGACCTGAAAGAAAAAGGAAATTGGACCAGTTCGAAGAAAAGAAGAAGTTTTACCAGTCAGAAATGAGAAAAGCACAGGATTCGATGAGGAAAAACTTAAATTTGAAGCTTTCTGAAGTTAAGAAAATATGTAAGGACATGAAATGCCGATGGACAATGAACTACATTTGATTTTATTGAACGTGATTTGATAAATATTATAAATAAATTACTAATTTAGTAATTAAGGCCTCAAATAATCGTTGTTGTATACTCTGATCTGATTTATACGTTTTAATAATTTATTTATTTATTTATTTATTTATTTATTTATTTATTTAACTTTAAACTCAAAATTACGCCACGTCAGAACTACAGTTCGAAGCCCCGTTAAGCGGTCACCCCCTTTTATATAAGGGGCCAGTTATCAATATTCCGAAACTATTGTCAATGAAACCCCTATATTTAATAAGCGGCCACGGCCACCTTTTGACCGTTCCGACGCGTGTTATACTATTATTTTTACCCTATATTAAGCGTATATTATATAATGGGGTTCTCGTGTGATACACGCAGTTTGGCTTTGTTTGAAAAAAATCTGCTGACAGATAGGACACATAGGAGTCAGAGTGTGATAAAACATCTGATGTCCGACTAGTGTTAAATCCTTAGTTTTTAAATCCTTCTTATTCAAGTTTTGAGCATGCTGTCTCCCGTATAGAAGTGATATTCACATGTCATTTCCGCCGCATATTCACATAGCCGCCTCCTCCTCTGTTAATGCGTTTTCCTGCATGTTTTCCGGTTATTTGTTGTTTTGTTAAAAAAAATAGAGGGTCATTTTGCCATTATAGATGTATCCTGTATAGATATATTCATTATACTAATAAGAAACTGAATTTGTGTGCAACAGTTGTCACAAGCCTTCAAGCGTGTTCGTATTGAAATAAATTGACGTTTCTGTTACGTCTTATGTTAATTTTTAGAAATTCCTATTGAGTGGCTAACCCCTATATTATTAATGCATGCCAAATAGGAGTTCGACTGTATTTCACAGGATATGATCGATTGAGGCTTGCGGAAAACTTATAGAGCTCAATAATTTTTTCATGCAAATTATATATTTTAAAGCTTGTCTGCTGGTCTAAGCGTAGTGCTACCTTGTCTTCTGGTTTGACATAAGTAATGAAAAGAGTGGACATTGAGTTTCAGAAGCAAAGTTATAAGTCGGCCAATCAAGCCGCAACTAATCAAAAACGCAAAATTAAAGATCGATGCTCAAACAACAATTGCAAACAGTCGGGTTTTGTCGACATTCTGCAGATCGCTGTGAATTTGGCCGAAGTCACCAAAAGTGTTATCAAATTATGATTTACATACTTGCAGGTGAAAATATTTTTAGATTACAGTTTTCATCATTTGGCAATGACAACAAATACGGTGTAGCAACACCTTATACAAGTTACAACTAATTCCAACCAGGGTGCAACACTCCTATTTATGAAACTTTTTTGAGTGTAACCAAAAGTCGAGTGTCGAAGGTCGAGACAAAAATTCTAGGTCAGGAACAAATAGTAAATATGTTTAATTTGGAAAATAAGAATAGCCACTTCGTAGAATTTAAATAAAATCTAATAATGCTAATGACAAGATCAAGGTGAACAAATTCGTTCGCTGCATTTATATTTTATAGTCTTCTTCTCCTCTACAATAATACCTATCTCCCTATCTCTGACAGCACTCTGCAGACTAATTGCGTGTAACAGGAAATTGAGGATTAATCAATTAAATAGTAATCACTATTTACTGCATGGCCTTTAAATATACAATTTCCTCTTTTGGATACCTTTTTAAAGAGAAGTGTATACTTTGCTCTGTGCTTACTTAGGTTTTGGTCGCTTCGTTATCTTTATTAAATACTTGTCCCGTCGTTAATAACGTAATTTTAAATCGTTTTTAACATGAAACGCGGAGAGGTGTCGTCCGATTTTCTTCGACAAGTGTCTTCAAAGCTGACACAATTTGGATATAGAGTGTTCGAAATTGGAAATGAAGATATGGAAGAACTTACTAATGTTATGACACTACAAGAAATCCCCGGTGAGAGCGCCTGCTTGGCTATCAGATCTGAGCTTGCTAAGAAGGCATACCAAGTGAAAGAGAATGTGTTAAACATGGCTGATGAAAGTGCAATTCGACGTTTTGTTGTAGAAATCATGGGTTTTGGAAAATTTGACATGGGTGGAATGTAACAGCTTGTGAAATTGCATAACATGCGTCGCGTAGTTCGAGAGATAAAAGAAGAAAGACTTTGGTTAGAAAAACTCATTGGCTACCTTTCCCAACATAATGAGCTCAATTTGTTAACATCCGTGAAGAATGTTTTAAATATCCTTTGGTCAAAAGAGGAAAACGAAACAGTTTTCGGAGGACTGCGGGTTCGTGATGCTATACGGCTTTGCTGTAGTCGGTGGTTTAGCGATGATTTGATCGAACATTACTTCAGAAAACTTAATTCTGAGTCTGTTACTCACATGTTTATTGTTTTCTCTGAGTTTCTAAAGAATCCAGCGGCTCTACAGAAAGAAGTTTTGAGCAAGTGGAAATCGGGCACCAGGTTTCTTCATTTTGCAGTCAATGTTAGAGGATCAAGCATGCAGAGCATTAATCAAAGACTTGTCGAAACTGAGGTAACTAACGGAAACCATTGGGTCTACATTGTTATCAGTTCAGGTGGTAGCCAAGTAATTTATGGCGACCCCAAGGGATGGTGCGTCCCACGGAATTTTCATTCCTGCTTTGACTCCCTGGTGCGGATGCTTAAAGAAAAGAGCAACTCGGTTAAACAACCTATGCAAGTAACCAGAATGCATATTCCCATCATTGGAACCGGCCACTCTTGTCAGGAAGGATGCAGCAAGCTATTTCCAATACAAACATGCCAGAGTTTGTGGCGGCATAATTCTCCTTGTTGCAGCAAGTGCAGTTTTAAACTACAGCGTCTGGGAAGAAACAGTGGTCTATCATAACAATGGTTCACGCAAAAAGAATGTGGCTCTTCAAAGATTGATCCAAAATCCATCAGCCAATGATTTCTATCTGCGAGCACTATTTATGTCATGGTTAACATCTGACCGCATTTCCAGCATTGAATTAAGCCTTTTATGGCGCTAGACATTGCTTCGAAGGTGGAGTCTTCTACCAAATATATCTACGATTATGACGTTGAATTTCCCTCATTACAGCCAGCCATCTCTTCGACCAATCAAAAAAAAGGTAAGTTTTTTATAATACTATAGCTATATATATGCGTTGTGGAATTGACACTTGGGTAATTAATAATTGTCGCGTTCCCAGCTCCGTTGTCTCGTGGAAACGTAGAGCCGGAGTTCGCAAGTGTCAACCACACGAGACTGAAGTGTTTTTAAACGTGATTTAATGAACCTCGGGTTATGCGGTGAAACTATATAAAATAATTACATTAACAAATTATAATAACCACCGTTTGGTTTGACTTAAAATACAAAAAAACAAATAGGAAACAATAAAGGCGAGTGATAACTTACGTCTATACTCTCTAGGAGCTTAACTGTACACAAAAACAGTACAAAAAGGTAAATAGATTGTTCGTTTGCTCCTACTATAACTGTTCGTCAAAGAGAAAGCAAAAGTGCAAAACGTTCTGACAACGTAGTTCTCGTTGCGTAGCAACGTCGTCGGCCGAGGGCACTGGGAACGATTAACCGACCGGAAGTCAACAAGGTTCTAAGTTAAACTAACTAACTTCACAATAATAGTAAAGGTTGTTCTCCGAGTGAACGAAGCCATACCGGGCAAACAGAAAATTTGTTTCATTACGCATAATACAGTCTGAACTGAGTATAGTTCGATGCTGACTTGATGAAACGAGATAGTTTCGAAATTCAGTATTTAAACCCCATTCCCTCGACTTTCTCCGGCGTTGACCGCGTGGGCCAGTTGGTAGAGCGTCGGACTAGTAAACCGAAGGTCGCGGGATCGAATCCTGCCGCGGTCAAACAAATTTTCTGTTTGTCCGGTATGGCTTCGTTCACTCGGAGAACAACCTTTACTATCATATATCATATATACGGTGGCCCGTAAGTGCAATTCACAAAATGAATGTTCAGTGCAAAACTAGAGACTCCAATGCACAATCAAAGGTAAGATTCATCGTAATGCAAAACAATAGTCAGTTCGATGCGAAACTAAAACGATCTCAATGCAAAATAAAAAGCACCTCGATGCAAAATAACAATTTGTGTTGCAATGCAAAAAGGAGTTTGCCCAATGCAAAATAAGAATTTATGTTCCAATGCAAAACGAGTTTTCCCAATGCAAAAGGAGAGTTTGCCCAATGCAAAATGATTACCGCATTGCAAAGTCATTGCAGGCGCGCGCGTCACGGCACTCGACCCAACTTCAGTTCAAACAGAGAAATTTGATTTCGATGTCGTAGTTCGTTCATAAATTATTTATAAATGTTTTGCGCAAACTGTGGAGCCAGATTGGATCAAGCGTTTGTTTATTGCCCTTGCTGTGGGACGAAGAGAAATGATGGTGCTAGTTCACGATCAACACCGTCTTCTAGCGACACGACAGCGTCAACGGGCTCAACGCCATCGCCGGCTGGTGTTTTGACCACACGAGATAAAGGCCAACGGCCACGACCAAGCTCCTTCGAAGCTTTTAGCCGCGAGAAAGAAAATGAGCGGCAATCCCATTTTCAGCCGAAATCGAAAAAGAGAAAGACGACAACAGCCAGCACAGGCGCGAAGCCTTCAGATAACAAGGACGTTATGATAAACGTGGGGCTTATGGAATACGAATGTGGAGTGCCGAAGAAACTCTTCGGTAAAAATTTCCCAGTTAAAATCCCTAAGGAATGCGGATACGACGAACTGCTGGAGAAATCGTTGAAGAAGTGGGAAGACTACGACCGGGAATTTTCCCGTGAACGGGGATACGTACTGGTGTATCCAGACGGTAAATTGGCCCGCACAATTCCTGGGACAGACGAGCAATTCACCTTAAGCGGGTATAAAGAAGGTTTGGGAAAAGCCTTTTCCAGGATGAACATGTTTCTTTGCCCAGTTGAAGAGAAGAAAGATGACCAAGGAAAAGTAAGACGATAATATATAACTTAATATTGACCTAAAAATAAATTGAAAACAATATAAATAAAAAAGTATTAAAAAATGCAATAAAATGCAACATTTATATATTTTGATATATAGACCATTTGAATAATGAAACGATAATATAAATCGAAACAAAAATAAATTATTTTTCAATTTCCTGTTGTTTCTGATACTGTAGGTTACTGATTTCTGCTATGTTGAAAGTGATGTGCGGGCAGATGATGACCTTGTTGATATCACTGACCTTACCAGCAGCAGATTATTGGGACTTGGGGAGGATCTTGAGCAGATACTTGATGATTGTATGGAAGAACCTGTTCCACATCAAGTCAATCAAGATTGTTCAACAATTGAACCATCCTTGTTCACAGTAGAAGACTTCCTGTAAGTACAGTGTTAGACAGAAGAAGGTTAATCTCTCGTGATGTAAAAGCTGTGCAGCTGCCATTAGGTCCCTACAAGTTGATCTTTAGTTTCTGGTCTGCCGCCCGCATCATTTATTTTAGGACTATTTTTAAAATAGCCAAAAAATCAATCATTTTACAAGTACTTTAAAATTTTCAGAAGGATTTTATTTTCTGCAATGATAAATGTGCCATATTTGCATGAAAAACACTAACAACATGAAGTATAAAACGTACTAATTACTGCTGTAGTATAGGTCTGTTCTCTTTTGGGCATCACCAGGGTTCAAATCAATTCTCGAAAAATGGTTCGTGATTTTTTAAACAGCAAACATATCTTAGAAGTCATAAAACCTGCTATTTTCGATGTTTTGGTCGAACAAGAGGAGATAACAAGGGACTAGATGATTTTTGATTGGGGATAATAAGGGAATTTAGGGGACAAATTCGATTGGCGTAGAGCGTGGCCAAAACACAACCAACAAGCAAATACAGCTTGTTTATTTCACAGTTTCTTGACGTATGAAGTCAGGGCCGCCGAAAGAAATTTTGGGCCCCTGGTCAAAAAATATTTATGGGCCCCCTCCCCAAGGTAATTGTGGGTTCGAAATCGAATCCCAGTCAAGTCCCTCTGTACGTTAATAATAGAGAATCAAAGCCCAGTGTGGTGATGGATAGTACTATAGCGGTGCCGGTCATGAAGCCATAAAGGGCCCTCATATCCCCCATAGCAGTGATAAAGCCATAAAGGGGCCCAATGTCAGTGATAAAGCCACAGAGGGGCCCTATAGCAGTGATAAAACCATTAGCGAGAGACACAATGCAATGTAACGATTAATGCTAAAACTTCAATTGTCTATTATAAAATCGATTTTATCGTTTCACACTTTCACGGTAAAGATAATGTATAATATATTATTTTGTTTCCTTACAAATGGGCCCCCTTTGGCTCTGGGCCCCTGGTCAACGACCAGGCTGACCCCCCCCCCCCTCTCGTCAGGCCTGTATGAAGTGCAAGATATTTAGCTTCTCACTAGTTGTTATATGAAAGTAAAGCTATTGCTGACTACTGCTACCATTTAAGCCAATATCAGAAACTTCTGATTCGTGATTTTTATACATTTTTCTGAAATTCCGATCGTGAAGATCACAATTTGGTTCGCGAATCACAACACGTCATTTCGAACCCTCATCGCATCATGGAGCCATGGAATTTATTCTGCAAAATGAAGTCTGAAGATATCTTGTGGTCCGCTAAGCTGATAATTAATGGACTATTTGTTGTACACAATATTTATTTTTTAAATTTATGTTTCCACAGTCCAATTGGCTTTGAAGAGAATGAAGCTGTGCAGCAAGCCATTGACAACAGCCTAAACAACATCCCCGCTGAAGAAGAAGTTGTAGAATTTCATACAACATCGAATTCAGAAACCTCCACTGAATGCTTCCAATCAACAATAAAGCAACATGCAAATGGAAAAGTCAGTGGTGACCCACGGACCATCGTTGTTAGTCGATTGAGTGTTTGGGCAACAGCATTACCATACTTCAAGAAAAGAGGCTTCTTGAAAGGCTCTGGTATGCTGCAAGTAACGTTTGCAACTTTTGAGGCTGAAGAAGATGCTGTCGATCTTGGTGGGCCGAGGCGGGAGTTCTTCCATTTGCTATTGGGTGCTATCATGACTAACAGTGGAACATTGACAAGTAAGATTAAAGATTTACACCATACAATTTGGTCTCAGTATGGTTACTAAATATGGGGCTGGCTATTTTGCTGTAAAGTGCAAAATAATGTTATTTTTCATTGCCTGGTGTTTGTTCCATCAAAGTGTCATAATACCATTTTATATAAACTTTTAAATTGAACATCTCTTTGTTAGACACAAGAGAATCATTGGCTACTTGTGCTCAATGCATGCTGAATCTGAATGCATGGTGGTATTACCACATTTACAGTGATTAAAACAGAAGCTCTGTATGCTTACTATCATGAAAGTTTAATTTTCCTTTCGACAATTTTCCAATCAAAAATTAGAAACTGTATATGTAATGGCATTCTCATATCCCCAATAAATTAAGATGAACACAAACCCTTTGTCCACCAAGTCTTCACACCATAAAAAGACAGTGATGTGTCCTGCATGAATTTGTATAGAGATTATAGCAATGTTGATTAATTTTGTGTTTTATATGCCAGATACAACAAGTGGTCATGTGATTAGGTGCAATGTTGGTGCCTTACAGGATGGAAAATTCAAAGTTGTTGGTCGGATGTTAGCGACAATGGTTGTTCAAGGGGGGGAGCTTCCTCGTCTGTTCAGCAAGTCCATTTGTGAATGTTTCCAAGGAGGATTTGACAGCTATATGCCAACAATTGATGAGATCCCTGACAAAAATGTTAGAGATTCATTACTCAAGGTAATACAAAGTAACACATTGCCAGTAGGATGAAGAACATACTGCACTTGGGATTTCTATTGATGGACAAACTGCATTTGTGAATTCTCTTGACAGCAATTACATCATTAAATGCTGGCCACATGCTGCCCATAAACTAATTTTTTTACCTGTTAATTTTCAAGTGAAATTCACATTCAAACCAATTCACTGTTTTGGTGTACAGTAAGCCAATTCATTTGAATCTACCAGCAAATATCCTAGCTGAAATTTTAATTTTACTTATAATATGACTAAATATTATAATTCTTCTGTTTGATTTTAGTTGAAAGAGGCAAAAACCCAGGATGAAGTAAATGCATGCATGGTAAGCAGTGAATGGAGATTTGACATTGATGGTCTGCCAGCATCAGTCCCATTTGAAAGGAGGAACACCTTCATCGATGAAGTGGCCAAGTACTTTGTAATTATAAAGTGTCAGCCGATGTTGCAGCAACTTCTGGATGGCCTGAACTACTATGATGTAAGATATTTTCATATTTAGGCCCAGGCCCTGCTCTTATAAGCCAGGTCACAATACTTTCATTTTCTATTTTACTGTTTGTTTTATAAGGTTCTGGAAATGATTCGAAGCAACAAAGGGATGGCAAAGCATATATTTGAGTTTAAAGCAGAGAAACTTGATGTCAACCAAGTGCTTGGTCTGATGATGCCTGATTTTGCACCAGTTGGTAGCAATCGGAGGCCAGCAGAAGAAATTGTTATGGCAAAATTTATTGCGTTCCTAAAGTCAATACAGGGTACAGTATTGTTAAAGAGTGTTGGCAACAAAAAAAATATTGTCTTAAATGAAAGAACTGCTGAAACTGTTTAATAACGTAAATTCTACATTTTTTATGTATTACTGGCTTATTTCGTATAGTAACAAGTTCACAGCAATCAGGTGATTGATTCGATGCCTTGATTGCATAACAAAGAAATTCAACAATTTCAAGAAATACGCCAGTAAAAACAGTTTCCTTCATTTAAGACAATAACATTTTTTGTTGTCAATGTCCTTTAATGTGATCTGTGATCTTCAAAAATTTGCACTGTATTGTCATTTTGGGCGCTGTTAGAATTATTATTTTTTTATAGATGGAAATTTGATGGAAGATATCGAGGATGATGGGGTGGAGTTAACTACACAGGAGAAGAACTTCATCCCAACTATCACCCCAAGCCACATTCTAATGTTTACTACAGGAGCAACAAACGTGCCTTCTACTGGGTTCGACCCGAGCCCTTCGATTACATTTGTGCATGATGAAACTAAAAACATACGAGGTGCACAAACATGTTCAAACATGTTATATTTGTATGTAAATGAGAAAACAATAGGCAATAGCATTTCTCACTATCTTCTCACAGCATTGATGAATGGTGGTGTGTTTAGTAAATTGTGACACAGACTGCACTGAGTTGCCCGTGGAGTATGCTATTAAAGATTTTCATAATAATGCTGTTTTCATCCAGCACTTCACTTGGGATAGTAACTTCTAGTATCATTATACACAGTATGTAGTTTTTCTATTACCTAGACTGACAAATTTTCAAAGCAATTGCAATTTTTTATTCCAAAATATATAGCAGTGGTTGAGGAAAAAGTTGTGCCATGCCCTAATAGCGGCAGAAACTGATAGCAGAACCAAACAATAATTAAAGGGGCTTTTTAAAAAAATAAATAACTGGTGAGTGGTGACTAAATGTTTTAATATAATTTCAATATTAAACATCAAAACAGCCGGAAAATATAAAACTATGAGAGGAAAAACAAGCCAGGGAAGAGTTTCACTCAAACATTTGGAAGGTGTTGGTATACCGACTCTATTATAAATCATATAAAATAAAACTGGTAAGAATTTCTTACCGTTAAATTTTCTTTTGGCTCTGCTGACGGATGCTTTAAATATTCCCGTTAGTTTGGTTGACTGGTTCTTGAAGTCTTTTCCCGGCTTTGAACAGAGACATGAGGAAATTCAGGTTTTTTGGTTTCTCTTCAAGATATATTAAACCGGCTGCTGTTTTATTCTTACCGCGTGTGGTCCGTCCACGCATATAAATAAATAAATAAATATTCAAATCACAGATATTCGCCTGCTTTTAAACACGCGTGTAAAATGGACTCCACGCATGCTGAGATTAGCACCCTCACCGGGCTCCGGGCCTATGGCCCGGTTCCCGGCTCGGGGATAATAATTATTGTTATAGTTATCCAGGTTGATATTTTAATAAGGCCATCTGTTGTGCACTAATGTAACTGAAATTTATGAGCATATTAATTAAAGAGCAACAAAATGTATTTTTATCTTGTGGGAAAGGGTTTCACTTTTAGAGTTTCTGTACATTGTTTTCTCCACAAGGTATTTTTGGTCAAAACTAGCATGATGTTGACAAACATGGATAAACATATTCATTTACATTGTTAAAACATTGCTTATGGAATTCAGTTGCTGGATAGCATATTAATTTTATAAAAAGTAAAAACTGTACTGTATGTTGTCAGCCTGTACCGACTTCACGCAGTGTATTGTAATTTGAAAGAGCATCTCTCCATTTCTTAGGCTTACCCAAGCCTAGTTCCTGGCGAATAGTTGCAAAGTAGTCCTGGTAAATGTTCTCCTCTTCATAATCATGGCAATATTGGGACATTTCTTCAAAACTGGTATCATCAACCACTTTCTTGTGGTCAACTACACCTGCACACTCGGGAAGGAAGTAAAGCTCTTCTGGCCTTCCAGAAACTGTATCAAAACGAGACTTTCTGATATAGTGTGTGTTCCAGTTCAACTTAACTAAATTCAAGTCCTCTTGCAAAACTTCTGCAAAACAATGCCACAAACACTCTTTTTCTAAACTATTTGAAGTATTTAACACACCTCTTTCAATAAGGTCTTTAAAATAATTAATCCACCAATTTGTGCGGTTCTTGCGAAAGAAAGCCCACCAGCATTCAATGCGTTGGTTGGCTGGTGATGACCCATACCGGTGTGCCTTAATTCCAGCAATTTCGTCATCACCACCACTACGCAAATATGCTTGCATAGTTGCCATGGTGACATTCTCAGTCCCATTGTCTGTTCTGAGCAAAGTAGGGCAGCCACCATACTTTTGAACTGTGTTCAAATAATGCTGTCCTGTTACAGCTGGGTCGTTGTTGGTGCGACATACTTTCAACCACAGGATTTTCCTACTAAAACCGTCAATACAGCCATGTATAGGAAATCCGTAAGGTTTCAACTTATCATAGCCGTCTACATGCCACACATAGTTTGGTCCTGGTGACCGATATGTTCTCCTTCGAAGACTTTGTGCTCGCCTTTCTCGCACACCTTCAGGGTCCAGTTCCTTAACCAGAATGCGCACAGTTTCCCTGGGAACTTGTTGTCCTTGAATTTTTAATGAGTGCCAAATAGAACGATACCCACTAGAGCTTCCAGGACCGTCCAATTCTTGTTGAATACGATCACGAATATCGTCAATATTGTAATCGTTGTATCTTCTCCGTAGACCAAGCGAGCGAAGCTTAGTTTTCAGCGTCCTTAATGACATACAAATGCCATGATATTTGGATAGAAATAACAGGATATTTTTGTATTCAAAACCTTGTCTAAAGTAACGCGTAATTAGTTGATCGGAAGTTTCTCCTTCAACAAACACTGCTTCAAAATCGCAATTTTCTTGCTCTTCAGAAACTGGCAACGAGCGTCCGCAGAAAACACAAAAGTTGAACGTACTCTGGACCCTTTCACCACAAAACGGACAAAACATACCAGTTTATTTCACGGAGTGAAGCAGACACTGCAGCAGAATTCGCATTTGAGACAAGTGCCTGCAATGACTTTGCAATGCGGTAATCATTTTGCATTGGGCAAACTCTCCTTTTGCATTGGGAAAACTCGTTTTGCATTGGAACATAAATTCTTATTTTGCATTGAGATACTTTTTATTTTGCATTGAGATACTTTTCATTTGAACTGAATTAACTTTAGTTTCGCATCAATCTGACTTTTGTTTTGTATTACGACAAATCTTACATTTGATTGTGCATTTTGCATTGGGAAAACTCGTTTTGCATTGGAACATAAATTCTTATTTTGCATTGGGCAAACTCCTTTTTGCATTGCAACACAAATTGTTATTTTGCATCGAGGTGCTTTTTATTTTGCATTGAGATCGTTTTAGTTTCGCATCGAACTGACTATTGTTTTGCATTACGATGAATCTTACCTTTGATTGTGCATTGGAGTCTCTAGTTTTGCACTGAACATTCATTTTGTGAATTGCACTTACGGGCCACCGTACATATATATATACATATATACATACAGAGTCGCCTGATGATCCCGTTTAGGGTGAAACCTCTGGTAGCGAAGACTTTAAGGTAAAACTATACTTCATACTTTGTATTTTGCTCTATCTATATATGGTATTGAGCACTCTAACATTTCGTGAACCAAAACTCACTTATATACATATATACATATATACATATATACATATATACATATATACATATATACATATATACATATATACATATATACATATATACATATATACATATATACATATATACATATATATATATATATATATATATATATACACGCAACGCTTACTACCCTTGTGGAAGTTTGAGCAGTCTGGGCCCATGCGCACTTCACGCTATCTGAATGTACTTCACCGATGCTGTCCCACATGCGGTTGTCACCGACGATCGCATGTGTATAAGTAATTGATGAAATTCATTCAGATTGTTCCAAGCCACACTGATGAGCTGTTGTACAGCGAAACATATGGAAAGCCATGACTGTCATAAGTGTCCAAAACTCATTACGCACTGTGGTTATGTCTTTACGCACTGCGGTTATGTCTTTACGCACTGTGGTTATGTCTTTACGTACTGTGGTTATGTCTTTACGCACTGTGGTTATGTCTTTACGTACTGTGGTTATGTCTTTACGTACTGTGGTTATGTCTTTACGTACTGCGGTTATAGTATTATGTGCTGTGGTTATAGTATTATGTGCTGTGGTTATAGCATTACATGCTGTTGTTGTAGCATTACGTGCTGTGGTTTTGCCATTACATGGTGCGTATTTAACATTATGTGCTGCTGTTTTGTCTTTATATGCTGTTGCTAATACATGATGCGCTGTTGTTTTACAATTACGTGCTGCAGTTGTAACATTATATGCAGTGACTTTGTCATTCTATGCTGTTGCTGTAACATTATATGCTGTAGTTGTAACATTACATGCTGTGATTATCGCATTACACGCTGTGGTTATCGCATTATGTTATGTCCTAACAACATTACGTGCTGCGGTTTTGTCATTATGTGTTCCAACTTCTTTATGTGCACCAATTAAAAACATAATCCCCGGATGTGACTCTAGGTACCAGGCTCTTTTCAAGTTTCTTTTTCAACATGGCCGCTCATGGCGACATGTCTGAGATCTTGAAACGTTTACATCTTGGAAATCCTATCGAAAGGTTTGCATCTGAGAAGATAACTCCTGATTTAGTTGGCCAGTTGTCGGCTGATGAGATGAATTCACTCGGAGTTAAAAACCAAAGTGTTATGATGTCCTTACGTATGGAATGCTTAAAATATGGCGACACTCAACCACCACGACAATCGGGGGCACATGGCTGTGGTGCCCCAGAGTTTCTGATTCCCAAGTCAGTATTAGAAACATACCTCGACGAAGGCTTCACTATTAAAGAGATTTCAAATCTACTGAATGTCTCTGAAAGCACTGTATACCGGAGAATGGGTCGCTACAATCTCAGTAAGTTTGATTTTACTGAAATCAGCGACCGAGACCTTGACGAAGCCATTGGAAAGCTTACCAGGGAATTTCCATTTTGTGGAGAAAATATGCTAAAGCAACTTCTGGCAGGTGAAGGGATAAAAGTTCAAAGAATGAGGCTTAGAGATAGTATTCATCGAGTAGATCATGCAGGAGTTGAGAACAGAAAAAAGGGGCGCCTCCAGCGACGGACGTATAATGTTAAAGGACCCAACCATTTGTGGCACATCGACACAAATCATAAACTTGTTCGTTGGCACTTTGTTGTCATAGGGGGTATTGATGGATTCAGCAGGCTCCCAGTCATGTTATCCTGTGCTGATAATAATCGTGCCGAAACCATTCTAAATTGTTTTGTTTCTGCAGTTGAGAATTATGGACTACCAAGCAGAGTACGCACTGACAAAGGCCTTGAAAATGTTGCAGTTGCAGACTATATGATTTTAAAGAGAGGAACGAATAGAGGAAGTGTAATCACAGGAAAGAGTATCCACAATCAGAGGATTGAACGACTATGGCGCGATGTCTTTGATGGTGTTTTGGGGTTTTATTACAGGTTGTTCTATTTTATGGAAGATCAGTGTTTTCTTGACCCTTTGAATGAGCTTCATCTTGTTGCCCTTCATCATGTTTATCTGTCAAAGATAAATGAAAAGTTTCAACTTTGGGCAAGAGCATGGTCACATCACAGAATGCGTACAACCAGATCTACGCCATTACAGATGTGGATTTGTGGACAACTGCAAAACCCAATTGGTTTAGAGCTTGGAAATGACGACATTACCAATTATGGGCTAGAGGGTATTATTATGGATCAGGATGCAGAATCAGAAGATGGCAGACCGATTTTTGAATCACTTCAGGTGGAGTTAAGTGACCAGTGCAGACGAGAACTCATTTCCCATGTACCTGCAGCATGGTCATCTACTAATTATGGTGTTGAACATTACCTTCGAGCTGTGGAAATTTTAACAAGGTTTGCATAACATCAGCAAAATTATCTTTGTTTGTTGGATTTTGCATACTGCGAGTAATCTGCAAATTGTTTTAACATTATTTTAAACAATGTCAGGACTTGCTTCACCACGACAAAAGAATCCACGACAAAAGAATCTTGCTCATTGATTTTATAAGGTTTTATTACAACATGTTCTCACAACAGTTCTGTCACAACCAGTAGTGTTGAATCTCACAGCCAGTGTCCCGGTTTGATTCAAACCATACACAATATTGGATAACACTTAATAAAACTAAATAAAGTCTGGTTAAAAACGATTATTGCCCAGCAAACTTCTTAAAAGAGGCATTGTTGAATTCAAACAAGAAACCAATAATCAAACATATTAAATTTTATTGAACTGACGTTTCGTTACTGTCCAGTAACATCTTCAGAGTGAAGATGTAAATGTTACTGGACAGTAACGAAACGTCAGTTCAATAAAATTTAATATGTTTGATTATTGGTTTCTTGTTTGAATTCAACAATGCCTCTTTTAAGAATAGTTTGCTGGGCAATAATCTTTTTAACCAAAACTAAATAACATATCAAGTCCGGACAATAAGCCATTTTAAATCTTCAACACATTTTCAAATTTCTACATTGTCACTTATTTCACTAATGTAAATTGTTTTTGTAGATATCAACATTAATTCAAATTAATATTAATAATCATAATAATCATCATACCGCTTTACCAAAATAATTTTACAATTTACACGGATTACAAACATTTACATAAATTAAAAACATGAATTACAGAATAGAATTATGCATTACCAAAAAATGCAGTAGTAAAGGCATAATCATATAATTCAAACAGTTTAGCCCTATCAGGGAGTGCATTGTGCAGTGAACCATGTGGTAACCTAATAGAGTTAATGCAGGTGTTTGCCAGTGGAAGGAAGGACGTCTCTGCTTCGAAAAAATTAAGGGATGGGTGAAGCGTGAATCCGAGCATGGGTTCTTCATCCGTTCCTGTGGAGAACTGAAGGACATGTCCTAAGGTAACAGCTCCTCGTCTTCCACCTAGATAAATATGTAAACGATTATAGAGATTATTATTTCGATATATCGATGAAATACTGGTTCTCACACACTGCTGATATGCAGCACCAGTACAGGCCTGACCTTTAATCAACTCAAACACAACTGTTTACAAGCACTGAACTTACACAACTGTTTACAAGCATCGAGCTCACACAAGTGATATAGCATCTTTTGTCTTTTTGCTGCCAAGGGTGGTAGTTGTATCCCTCCCTTCCACCCATGTGGCAAACAGACAAACTGTAGATAACACTTAAGGTATATTGGTCAGTTTAATAAATGTTTAATAAAAGCACTGCAACGCTTTGCTGAGGCAGACTACACAGCAACCTAGTGTGAGAATTTTCATTCATTTCAAAATAATAAACAGAACATTAAACAACTGTGCAAAGGTATGAATCTTGTCTTTGACAAGTAGTATTCTCTATTTTTTTAATAATACATTTTTATTATACCTCACATATAATCTACTGATCAACTGTCTCTATTGGCATCACGTAGCAGCGCAATATTTTTCTATGTGGGACAGCTACATATTGTATAGCAATCCTTAGACTGTTCATTCATTTGTGCAGCAAATTCTTTATAAAAAACATTTAACTTACTTGCTGCTTCTCGTAGATATTTACAAAATGAAGCATACACATCATTCTCAAATCTTCTTTTGTTTGACCCTGATTCACTGAAATTGGGTTTCAATAAATGTGTCAACTTCTTCAACGTCAGAGCACTTGCTTCACTTGGTCGGAAAAGATGAAGAAGAATAGGCAAGGACCTACAAACCTACAGTTTAAATATATAATGTTTCAGGTTACGATTTCCAACTTCACAAAAACAACAAGAGGATGACAAACATTGTAAACAAAACAATTAGTTGCAATAACAATATTTTGGGAGTATTTTGAAAGGGATCACAGAGAATTGAGAAAAAAATGGTTGCTAACATCATTTAAGCCTAGTTCTCATATGTCGCCGACCATCGCCGTGATGATTCAGATGCATGTTAAGTAATAAAGAACAATGCAGAAAAGCAGTGCTTTTATTCTTTTACTTAACATGCATCTAAATCATGGGCGGCGAGTCGGCGACGATCGGCGACGATCGGCGACATAGGAGAACCAGGCAGTATAAATTTACAAGTTTATAATGCAAATCCTCGAATTTCATTGGCTATTGCAGGAGTTTATAATTGGTGTTAGTATAAATACAGAGGTGATTATAGAAAATCTCGTGCGATGATTGGTCGAGCTACCTCGGATTAATTCCCGATAATCACCTACAGCGTTTATTCAAAATGGCCGCCAGCCGGTTTGTCAATGACAGAAGAGGAAATTAACAATTTTAAAGAAAACGCTGTTCCTAAAAGTATGAAAATGTGTATTTATACTAAAACAATATTCGCCTCAGGCTCAGTGAATATCACTGAATAATAACCTCGACTTCGTCTCGGTTATTATACACCGATATTCACCTCGCCTTCGGCGAATAATTGTTAAATATAAACCTCTGGGATAAACCAATGAAAGTCATTCTTTTAAAAAAATTGACCAATGACAAAATGCGTAGTTCTGTATAGCACGAACAATGATCATTAGTGCCAGCAGTTGTTCTGTTAAGCAACAATGGCGCCGAAATTATAACGGAGTGGGCAAATGAAAGAAGAAATTGAACATTTAGGCGAAGCAATACGTTCTACAGAAAACAAAAACGGCTACAAAATGGTTAGAATGGAAATTATTAATGTTAAGGTCGTTAAATTGTTTATCAGTGTTCGTTTAAAACGAAATAACTGCAAACAAAACACATTTCAAATTACGCTTGCTGTTGACAAGATTTCGTGATGTAAACTATATGCTAAATTGAATGTTTCTTTCAACTTTTTGTCACTTTTACAAATCAAAGGAGTGGATATATATATTGTTTCAATATTGTACATGAAAATCCATGCTAAATTATGCAAGAAAACTTTACTTTTCCATCAGTTACTGTGCGGGCCAAGGAGATGTCCGAAATGACTGTTCAACGTTTGTAGTTGGCAGTTAAAAAAAGTATTAAACGAGCCTCGAAGAATATGTTATGGTCGAGAATTTATTTAACTATTGTTGGTAAATTTATACTAAAACAATTAGACAACTCGCCCTCGCCCAAGTATCTGAATTAGCCTGACTAAGATTGCCTAATTGTTGATTTGAATGCATATAAAAATTTTAAATTGACAACCACGTTTGAATAGGAAGGATGGGATGTTATAGAAACATAATTGTTTCACAAACCTGAAGAATTCCTGTTGCCATTAGTCCCCTTTGAAGACATAACATTGCAGGAGAGGTTGCATCAGTTTGTTTTAAAATTTCCGTAAGGATTTCTTCAGGTAGAAATTTGGGAATTTTCCCATTCTGCAATGTGCTTAAACCTTTCAAAAATAAACAAAAAACTACAAATGAAAAAGCTGCAGAAGATTTTAATAAGAGTTGGAGGTGGGTTGAGGTTGGGCTCAAAGGGGTACAGGTATAAGGCAAAATTTTTACGGGGCGCTGACACAAAATGGAAAGTGCCCGAGCCTTGACATTAAAAAAGATCTAATCGGCATCAGTCCAAATGAATTCATCAATCAAGTTGAGTATAAGATCGAAATTGCTCGACTTGACTTATTTTTCCATCAACTGGGTGTGTGCACCCCTTGGAAATCCTGCATTTTTTTTGGAACCCTCCTGGAAAAGCCTAGGAATTTTAAACTGACCCCTGGAAAGCCCTGGATAACTTAACTTGTATTAAAGATCTATTAAAATCTCCAACATTCTGTTAATTAAAAAAAAATCATAATTACAGATCGATTTTTTTGTCAGTTCAAATTTGTTTAACCTCACCGAAAAATTGTAAACTACTCTCAAAGTCAGGAAATCCTACTCCAGAGACCCTATATTTCAAAAATTTCCTAGGGGTCCCCCCTCTAGTCGGGGTATTTTAGTATTGTTTATTGTCGGGGTAGCCCTGTATTTTCATGTGCAATAAATTGAAAAAACACAATAAATTGTCAAATTCTTGGCAATAGTATTTTTGTCTGATTTCGAATACCCCTGGAAAACTCCTGGAAAGGGCAGAAAAAAGTCCTGGATTCTCAAACTTAGGAAGGTGTATGAATCATGTGTGTGGCTTTAGCGGGCCCTCACTCCCCATTCAGTACACCCATTGTTTGCTGCAGATTTTTTTTTAGTTTATGTAAATACCAAGTCACATACCCATAATTATGCCAACTTTATAATAGTCTTCTGATAGATGATCCTTTATGCCATTATTAAAGTATTTTTCTTGTATCTCAGTGAGTGCAAGACAAAAGAATTCCTTCCTAGGCCCACCATAATCTTCAGCCTCCTAAAATTGAATTAAAATTTATATCCTTTATTAGTGGTTTATCACAGGGCTCTTTGGCCTCTCGAAGCAAATATAACATGCGATTTTCAACACAATTTAAATAGAAATAGTAGAATATTCAAAGGCAATTTGCAGTGCAATCCAGAAAGTTGCTGAAAGTGGACTAAGATTAACATTTTTGTCACCTATGTCAAAAATGTAGCTAATTCTATTGTTAGCAGCTTCTGTTATGAACGAAATCCCAAACATGCGCGTAATTATTGTACTGCATATCACATGTGAACAATTACAAGTAAGGCAGTATATCCGTACATTAAACCTTTTTTAAACGTTTTCTTTGTCAATAATATTTGTAATAAAGCCTACTGTATTAGTATAAACCAACTAGTGGACTATTACAAATCCTGCATCATGGTTGGCTAAGCTACTCATGGTCTATTGGTGATAGATAACTAATAGCGCGGTGACTAGAAATTGTATTTCAAAAAGACTTTTTTTACAACAATGAGTTGATTCGCTCCAGTCACCTCTCGGAGTTATCCTTTTGCTGTATGTTTTCTAAGATAACACGATTTT
>JAWNZC010000084.1:52500-100000 GCA_035771165.1 Paragorgia papillata | reverse complement strand
ACGGAATGGTGAAAACTAGATTATCTTCGTTGACAGAACTAGTACAGTCAGGAGAAACAGAATGAGGTCCTAATAATTTAGACAATTTGGACGCCTTGACGTCTTTAAGAAATGAATAAAGTTTAGAATTTAAAAAGCGAATTTTGGTGATAATATCAGTGACCAAAATTGGTGGACAAACCTGAGAAATACAAGTTTTACAATGCGAAATAGTCATCAGTTTGCTGTATGTAGATGGACATCGATTGAATGGTCATACGCATCAAACAACGAGAGTGATTCGAACAAGCCGCCGAGATGGAGTCAGAGAAATGGCGGTGAATGGTCGGTAAATTAAAATGCAAGAGGTTGAAGGAAGATTTAAAGCCGTAGGGAATGACCCTGCGGTATAAACAACGACTAATAAAAGTAATATGACTACAAATACGAGTCTTAGATAAAATAAGATCAAATAAACGGAGAGCTGGTTTACTAATCGACGGTAAGAAGGGAAGCAAATGACTTACCATTTCATGACGGAGACTGTGAGAGAACTTCTTGAGGTTAGGCATAAACCTTTAGAAAGAGTTTCTGATAATAAAATACCATTAGTTCTCACATTTCATCCTTTCAACTACAAAGTTAAGGATATCATTAGCCGCAATTTTCATATCCTAAAGAATGATCCTGAAACGTCAGCTGTTTTCACCGATAACCCTTTAATCTCTTTTCGGCGTAATAAAAATATTCGTGATGGTTTAGTGCGTAGTGCCCTTAGAAAAAATCTACTGGCACCTGCGGGTTCCTTTTCTTGTTCCCGTACCCGTTGTTACACGTGTTCCTTTCTTAACTCCGCTACATATATTTCAGGACCTAAATATAATTTTGTTATTCAGCATAATTTTACTCTTCTGCATCTCTTCCAACATCATTTACTGTATTTCTTGCAATAAATGTTGCATGCTTTACATCGGTGAAACTGGCAGACATTTATCTGACAGGTTTGCTGAACATCTTCGTTCTGTGAGGAACAATGATGTTGACAAGCCTGTTAGCCGACATTTTAATAGTGCCAACCATTGTATTTCAGACATGAAAGTTTGTGCCATCTCACCCATTTCTGGCGGTAATGTCAGCCGCAAATGACTAGAAAGCGTCTCATTGGTACCATTCAACCTCACAGACTCAACGAACGTTTTTCTTTTATTTAAACACCTCTGAAGACGTTGTTTCTGTTCAGCAAGGGCGGACATAAACAGCGTTTTCACTTTATTAATTTATCTATTTTTACTCTCGCTCATCCTCTTTACACCCCCTCCTTTTTACTCATCGACGGTATGAATAGCAAATGTCTTTCGCATCTCATTATCTATTTGTTATTGTTATTTTGCTTTGATTGGCTAATTTTTCGCATCTCATTATCAATTTGTTATTGTCAGTTTTATCTGATTGGCTTATTTTTGGTCACGTGATTACCTTTCGTATATAAGCTCATTGTTTGTTTACACTCTTTACGTTTCTCTCTGACGAAGGGCCTTCGCTCGAAACGTTAGATTCCTACGTTCTCTGTTTCGGCAGTATATCTAACCTAAGTTACTATATTTCGATTGTTGTTTCAACACTGCCTACGCAGCACGCTACTTTTATTTCACTATTAACTAAAAAGATATATTAACTATGTATGTATGTATATATGTATGTATGTATGTGTTTGCGGAGACCGGGCTATGGGAACTTATGTAAGTTCTACGTATACATTGTGGGGACTGTACAGGTTGTGGGGACTTCGCACAAGTCCCCATAACCTTTTGCTCTAAAAATGATTATTTTCTATCTAAAACGTCATAATACGTATTTGTGAGAGAAGTTCCCGCAAGGGTATTTAATGCGAATATGTGTTTAAAATGTAAAAAATGTCACTTAGCTTGTGGGAGCTTCATATGTGTATAAGATGTTACTTTGGTAGTGGGAACTTCAGATGTTTGACGTGTTACTTCGGTAGTGGGAACATCAGATGTATAAGATGTTACTTCGGTAGTGGGAACATCAGATGTTTATAAGATGTTACTTCGGTAGTGGGAACATCAGATGTATAAGATGTTACTTCGGTAGTGGGAACATCAGATGTGTATAAGATGTTACTTCGGTAATGGGAACATCAGATGTATAAGATGTTACTTCGGTAGTGGGAACATCAGTTGTGTATAAGATGTTACTTCTGGTAGTGGGAACATCCGATGTATAAGATGTTACTTCGGTAGTGGGAACATCAGATGTGTAAGATGTTACTTCGGTAGTGGGAACATCAGATGTATAAGATGTTACTTCGGTAGTGGGAACATCAGATGTGTATAAGATGTTATAACTTCGGTAGTGGGAACATCAAATGTATAAGATGTTACTTCGGTAGTGGGAACATCAGATGTGTAAGATGTTACTTCGGTAGTGGGAACTTCAGATGTATAAGATGTTACTTCAGTAGTGGGAGCTTCAAATGTGTATAGAATGTTACTATGGGAGTGGGAAAGATGTTACTTCGGTAGTGGGAACTTTAGATGTGTAAAACGATGTTATTCATTCGGAAGTGGGAGCTTCATCTTTACAGAGTATGAATTTGGCACTGAGAACTTGCTATAACTCGACAACGGCACCCTGAAATAATAGTTGAGTGCCTGCGTAGGCAGTGTTTAGAATATAGCAAATCGAAAAGGTTGTACAATTGCCGAGAATTTGAAGAACGAAATAGTGAGCGGAGTCCTTCATCAGAGTAATATGTCAATGTCACAATTTAAGATCAATTCACATTTACTCTGATGAAGGGCTCCGCTCGAAATGTCATCTACTTCGTTCTTCAAATTCTTGACAGTTTTAATACCACCTTTTCAATTTGCTGAAATAATACATGAACTTCATAAAGTGGTTATAAATTGTTAACTTGTTTTTTTTGTACTTAATGTTCAAAATATTACGGTAATTAGTAATCGTACACAAAGTTTCATTTCGAAATTCGTTGAAATAAAGGTTATACTTTCTGTGTGAAGTTTGTATTTGGAATACCGCCATTAAATTGGCCGAGCTTGAGAAGAATGAGTCGAGAGCTTTTGACGTCATAGGACTCAAAAAGAACAAAAGAGTCATTGTTGTTTTGGAGTTCTATGACGTCAAAAGCTCTCCTCAGCTTGACTCAATTTAATAGGGACTTTAAGAAAACACGACGACTACGGCGACGTGTTCAAACAATAGAATTTTATGTCAAATGCAAAATGCGTTTGCAAATGTTGGTCCCAAGAGAAATCTTCACATCTTCATGACTCTGTTGACAACGCAGAATAAAGCATTTTCATGTTTTAAAACTTAAAAGACAACGCGGTTACCTGTAATCACTGCGGAACCTTAGGAAAGTTTAACCGTTATTCTCGCGACGAACATTTGTTGGATAACTCGTTCTCTAGGAGAAGCTGGAGGCCTGTGAATAGCGACGTTACCATTGCATTATGGGATTGTTTTGAGGGGCGGTTCCTTTGTTATTCGTCTCCCAAAACAGCCCCATGATGCAATGGTAAATGGCAATTTCGAAGTGGCTAATAAGGGAGAGGTCATTAAGTATGTGTTATGGGGGGGGGGGGGGAAGCTATTTATAAGATTTGGGGAAAATGTTTCGTACCCCATCCATCCATTCAAGAATATTACTTTGTACTCCCTCCAAATAATTAAAAAATATTTCATACCCCTCCTTGATATTTTAATGTCCAATAGGGGTATTTTCTGTTTTGATCCAAATTATTTACTTTTTAATACTGTACATTAATACACTTAATCCTTGCATCCAAAACATACACTATTTTAATTACAAATAGCAACTTTTAAGAAAAAGGAAAAATGCATCTGCAGAGCAAGCTGCTGGCAGAAGCAAAATGCAAGAAAAAGTCTTCGAAAACAAATGGACGGAAATCAGCTAAAGAGCAGGAAGCTAGGTTTAAAAACAAAGTAGACGAAGTAATAAAATTGCTAAACTGATGGCAATTTTTACTCAACCTACTAGAAATACATGAATGGAACAACCCCTCGCCAGTTTTATATGCATTTTTGTAACACACCACCCTCCTCCCCTAATTTCTGATTTTTCAGTTGTATTATAAATGGCACACAGATCAGAAAAACATCCTAGAAAATTAGTTAGCAAGGTTCATCTGTACATGTAGTCATGTATTGACACACCGAAAGAATATGCAAAGTCAATATTAAAAAAAATCAAAAACGAGATGAACCAAATGACAAATTTTCACTGTTCAAAAATAGATAAGCTTAATACTGGCCACGAAAAACACAAACAATGCCAACGTCCTAAGGACAACTCTAGACAAGATATTATTTATATTGATTTTCATTTTCAAGATTTCTTTCGTTTTAACTCAGTAAACTGGTAAATACGAATCTCCTACCGTTAAACTTTCTTCTTCTTTTGTCACCACAAAACACTGGCACTGCCAATTCAGTCTACTCTTCTCGTTCGTGGTAACTTTTTTCGTTGTTGACATGAATAAATATGACAAGGCTTCATTCAGTTCTCTTCATGGTCTATAAAGCCGTTTGCCAGTCAAAGTTTATTCATCGTTCTCTCTCGAGTTAAGTAGAATACACCAGAGCAGAATTCTTTATCGGCTTTGAACAGTTTCAGGAGACACCCTTGTTCTTTCGGTTACATTTCGGTCGCCATCGTTTTCGCTCTTTATCGTAATTATAGGCTTTTTTTTCGAGTGGTTTTAACTTCGCCTATTCTCGCTGTCACATCTCTTGTTTAGCCTTCTTTCTTTGGTCTTTTTTCATAGTAATATTAATGTACATTTTAGCTGAAACCCTATTTTTTCTGGCAAAGATTTCTTTCGTGATAATCGTTGAAATAATTATTTCGCAATCTATACCGAACTTATAAATTATAATTTGCTGACGTAAATTTAAATAATTTTCGGGTTTTCATCTCGCGTGTTAATTTCGCGTGTAAATGGTGTACACGCATGCCGAGATTAGCACCTCACCGGGCTCCGGGCCTTCGGCCCTATGCCCGGGCTCGGGGATTATAAAAGAGGAAAAGTTCAGTCTCTAAAAACATATCAAACAGAATTAAATATCAAACAGAGCTGCCAGTTAGTTGCCAGATTTCATTATAAAGCTATGTCTTGGCTGATGAAGAAGAAATATTTTACGATGGATGCCTTGAACCTTGCGAAGACCTTGGCCCAACAAATGCAATCAAAACTCATGAAATCTAAAGAGAACAGTGACATGAGTGAAAAAACTAAAAAAAGCTTGCCTCCATCAAAACCACAGAACACTTTTCCAATGTTTTTTAATACTGAAGTGAAAGTTAGTACTTCAAGTGATGTTGGAATAGATTTTGACACTGAACTGGGACACTAGTGATGAAAGTTACTAAATTAATTGACAAATTGACAGTTTTAGGTTGATATTTTTGCTAATTACATTTAGTAAGTTCCATGTGACATTTTTAGTTTAGTAATGAAGGGGAGAAGGGAAGAGAAGATGGTCAAATTACGTGAAACAATATGAAAACGCTAGCCTGTGGACGTAGCCTGTGGACGTTAGCCTCGTGGGACGTAGCCCGGTGCTTCGCTGTCCTTCCACGGATGTATTTAGTAGAGGTTGGAAACTGGAAAAATATCTGCGATTAGACAATTTTCGAGCTGTAATACTAAAATTGTGTTGTATCTTCAAATACCTAGAACTATGCTGCCGTTGTCTTTAAATTTCTGAGCGTATGTATATCCGGGGGCCAGTTGTATAAAACTCTTAACGACAGTTTAATTATATCCGTCGCGTAGTTAAATCGTAGTTAACTTCTCAAACGAAACGCTGGTCCTGATTGGCTAGAATTAAGCTCTAACTAGAGTTAAAGTTAACTACTTTTTTATACAACCGGTCCCTGGTGTTTAAATTTTTGTTATACCAGGACTTTTTTCATGGGTTTGTTTGTCTAATAGCACGGATAACGTATGTAACATTGTTAGGCAAAAGGGATAATAGCAATTTTTTTACTCTTTTATTAAAAGACATTACGATGTAAACAATTCAACTATGATATATAAATCCTTGTGAACATAAGTGTCCCTGAAGACTGATTGACACAATTAAAAGACACTGTTACCTCGCAGGCTAACAACTTAATAGCTCACAATTTTTGTGACTACCGCTGACCTGTCAGCGGGAGCCACTAGCCTCGTTACCAGGCGTCTTTGGGGAATGTTGCGCTGAGCGCGCGGGGGCTTTTTTCGTATCTGGGTACGAGGCTAGGGAGTAGCCTTGGTACCCTGGCCCAATCAAAGAATATGGGCCAGGTAAACCACTAATAGACTTCTGCTTTCCTATTTGTTAAAATTTCCCGCGTTTTTAGTGGCTATGAGTAAAACTGCAATCGTCATAAGTGGATTTAGCCCTGATGACGCGAGAATGTAATTAGTGGTTACCTGGCCCATATTTCTTTTGAAATTGGGCCAGGGGTATCAGGCTAGCTAGGGAGGAGCCACTATGTCGGCGAGATCTTGATGACTGACATGTCATCGCCAGATCATCGACACGATCGCCATATAGTCGACAAGATAGATCGCCATTGATCGCCATTGATCGCCATTGATCGCCAGGTATTCGAGAAGTAATCGAGTTGTTGTCTCGACTCTCTCAATGACTATTTGATTTTAATCTTTTCTTTTTGGAACGGTTTCCGTCGGTTGATCAGTTACAAGGTAAGAAGTAATAAATTTTGAAACTGTGACGTTGTCATTATATATCTACATTAATCTTACTTGATCGGAAATAATTATCTCAAAGCCAACCTAACCTCGTCTTTATAATAGCTGCTATTTAAGCTTTGTTTCAAAGCTGTTTTTCTTAATTTGTCGAAGAAATTGTCACTTTACACCAAAGCCTTGGATAGAAATGGTAAAATCGGCTTTTATGAGTTTAAGTTTAATTTTTGGTGGAATTGTGTGTTGTCCAATTGCTCTGTCCACTGGTCAGTGACCCATATATATATATATATATATATATATATATATATATATATATATATATATATATACTGAAAAAGGAAAACCATGGCAAGGCCAAATTTTTTAACCAACTTCGAGCTAGGTGTTTTGATGTTAGATCAAAGAGGACTTTTGAGAGTGTTGCTATATCAAACAAATCAGTACATGAACCAGTTCTCAAATGAATTATGTGTTTGGTTTATGAATTTATTGAGTTTGCGAAGTACTTTGTATTTACACTATATATAAGAAAGTTATATGCTGACAAAATATGCTTCTTTGTTTGTTTGTTTTAGGTGTTGTTTAATATCTTGTTACCCTGGGGCGGTTTTTCGACGCTCGTGGGGGATAACGGGGACACACGAGGAAGCCAGGCGGTAAATTGGGAGGGTCCAACCCAGAAGGCGAGCGCGAAAAACCTCTGGAACACCGAGCCGTTTCTCTGATCGCACCGAGCCAATGAAAAGGTTACGTTCCAAAATCTGGACGTAAGGCGTTGATTGGTCAAGTGAAGGATCGATCATTTTTTAACAATAAGTTTCATTGGCTATCGCACATCTATGAATAACATGAGTGTAATATTAAACATCGTGTAGAAGATGCAGTCATCAGCAGTGATTTCCTTGTATATATATATATATATATATATATATATATATACAAGGAAATCACTGCTGATGACTGCATCTTCTACACGATGTTTAATATTACACTCGCTTTTAATATTACTCTCTCAAGTCGCTTGGATGCTCGTATATATATATATATATATATATATATTATATATACGAGCATCCAAGCGACTACCTCTTTAATACTTTAGCTTCATTCAGCGACGGGACGTCTTGGTCATTGAAAATATTATATAACAAACAAACAAGATAGCATCGTTGAAATATATCCTGTTAGTATGTTGTTAGAAGTCTATAAGCTTTCATTTGAAGTGTAGTTCAAGTCTCACGTCGCCCGAAGTAAAATCAAAACCAGTTTTATTAAATTTGAGCAATTTTTTAGTGGGTCTAATGTATAGAAGACTGTCGAGACGATAGCATTATTTATACTTGCTTGAGAAATACAAAATAGAGTTGACTCTGGATTGTTAAAATATTCATTACCCGTACGGCCCTCGCGTACGGCGTTTCAAATTTCAAATCAAAACACAATCTCGTTCCCAGAGCCCAAGTTCCCCAAACCCAGCGGGCGGGAAACGAGAGGCTCTGGGTATCCGGAAGAAGAGTTATATAGAGTTCACTGTGTTCATCAGCCAATGAAATATCGATGTGAAACGGATTATCCCAGAGTCTCTCGTTTCCCAGGTGGCGAACGTGGGCTCTGGGAACGAGATTGATCAAAACAATAAAACACGGCTCGGGGTTCCAGAGGTTCTTCCCACTCGCCTTGCGAATTTACCGCCTGGCGTCCTCCCGTATCCCCATTGTCCCTACGAGCGTGGTGGGTGCTTACTTTGTGTTTTGCGCACGAATTTGTTATTCTTTGACCCTGACCCTGAAAACATCCTAAATCTAAGCCCGATCCCAACCCAATCCTTACCAATCCTAACCTCAATCAAAACCTAACCTAATGCATATTCGTGCGCGAAACACAAAGTAATAACCGCGTTGGTGGTGGCACCCAGGGTGAATATCTTGTATAATGAAATAAAGAAACCAAAATTTGTGCACACTACAGCTGCCCCAGCAGTCTGATCTCAGAATATAGTACATGTACACCAGAAGTCTGATTCTTGTGAAAACCTATTTTTTCAATAAGAATTGTGCTGTCCTACACCATCTGTTAAGTTCCACTGGCACTCATGAGTTTTGACAGTTTAAGCTGGTGGGACTTACAAGGATGGTGAGTGATGGTGATGCGATAATGCTGATTGAGATGCCAGGAAGGTGAAAAACTACCAGTGGAGCTTACCAGGAGTGTAAAAGTGAAAATGTTGAATGGCAATGCTTGAGATTTGCAAGGCAACATATGTGCCGTAATTAAACTTCAAAGGTGTGGATGGAAATTGCACTTCTGGTGAACTACTAAGATATCTATGATCTGGTGTCTAAGTGTCACTCAATTGTTGATAAATTGTTGAGAAGCTATTGTGAATCTTGAAGACTTGAATATGTTGAAAGCCTTGAATAATATCCTTGAAAAATATATCTGTCGAAAGTACTGAGTATTGTTGAAAGCCTATCTTATTTAAAATACTAGCAGAATCACAAAATATTAGTGATGGGCATTACACTCAGCTGCCACAACATATATCTGACAGTATATATAAGGCTGTTTTGGAACACATTGATGTTTTTGATTGGTACAAAGCTGGAGGATAGCTTACATTATGGATATTAAATAATCCTAGCTAATAGAGAGCAGCTGCAACAGCACTAATCGTGCTTTGGACACCCTAATTTAAATATTATTTACTGAAATGAATAGCAAGTAGCAACTTACGTATCTGATAGTGATGTTCAGTCGATAAAAGTTAAATTAGGTTGTTCACAAAGCATGACTAGTGCATGGTTTCTTTAGCTAGCACTTATCCATTGGATAAGCTATCTGGGCTTTGTACAACCAGCTGCAGATGTTCTATTTACATTGTGCAAAAATCTGAATTTTACAAGTTAGTTCACTTCACTTCAAGTGAATTTTATATACATGTACTTTATAATGCATTAATGCTACTGTGTGTAGCATTAATGGTATTTTATTGAATAATCTCAAAGCTATAATTATAATATATAATTATAATAATATAATTTTACAACAAATCATTATGCAGTGTGACATAAAAATGTGTCTCGTTTACATATGGACATCTCTATAGCTTGCAAAGTCCTTGACATACAAAACAAATCTTAAGAAGAACGAAATAAGATGTGAGAATTTATTGTAAACAGTAAACATCATAATAGGGTTTCTTTCCAACTTAATTTCTGTTGAGCATGCACAGCTAGGAAACATGTTGAACTTTCTTTCTTTTTCATGCAAGGAGTGGTTAAGGCAAGCACAACTAACAACCAGAATAAGGCTCATTGAAGCAAGGTCTCTAAATTCTACATTCAGGTTGTAAAGTGTTCTATAATGCAATCATAAAATTAATGAAATTTCGCATCCCAGTTTTTTATGATTGCATTTGAAAGAACACTTAAAATGACAACGTAACATCTTTCGTAGAATTTCGTTTCCTTGCTGTTACTTTTGAGATATTCAGGTTTGTTTGATATGCAAATGTCATACTTGTGACATCACACTGCATAATGACTTTTTAGAAAAGTATGATTTTCTTTGAGAGTGCTTATCGAAAGTACTTAATAAAAATTTGCACTTGCATGTATGTAGCCATGACTGGTCACTAAACGTGTGTAGCTGGGTGTAAAATATTTGGACTATCCTAAAATTGATGCTATTTGAAAAGTCATTATGCAGTGTGATCTCATAAGTATGACATTTGCATATCAAACAAACCTGAATATCTCAAGAATGAAGCAAGGAAACGAAATTCAAAAGATGTTACGTTGTCATTTTAAGTGTTCTTTCAAATGCAATCATAAAAAGCTGGGGTGAAATTTCGCTGCATTGGCATTAAAGGAAATTGCATTACCCCTATGTCAGCGTTTCGAGATTTGGCTTGATCGAAACTACAAAATGATTTAAAATAGATAACAATGGCTAGTATGGCTTGCGACCTCGATCAGGTCTTACTGCCACACTATAAATGTAATACTAATACTTATAAATATAAATATATACTAGAGCACGGAAGAATATTTGTGGATTATTACCTGTAGATTTCATTCAAATTAGTCATTTTCATTGGATTCTTTATAATTATCTATTCTTATTTATTTATTTATTTATTTATTGATTTATTTATTTTATTCTGTAGTAATTTATTATATAAAAAATAGCCATTTTGCTCGTCAATGCCTTATCCTTTCTGTACTTGCTCGGCCGTTTACGATCAGTCAATTGTGCCCACTTTATCTATCAGCGGCTGAAATTTCAAGACAGCTGTTGTTTATTAAATAATACCACTTGTGTGGGAATGGAAATATATTTTTTTTTAAAGAAATCCACAAAACAAATATCAAATGGAAATTAATAATTTTAAAGAAATATACAGGTAAAAATTCAAAAATATCGTTCTGCCTGCTCTTGTTATACCGTATTTTTGGTAGACTACTAGTGCGACGGTGTGGCCTGTCATAATATCAGTTAGCTGATGTTTTATAATGAAAAAATCGAGTACAATAAATTGAAGGGATAGTTGCAAGTTGTAAAAAGTAAAAATTTTCATAAGTTTACATGCCTTTTGTCAGACTACGCTTGGGCAGCAAATTTTCGAGCATGTCAAATAACTCAAATTCGTACTTCCATCAAATAGTTACATAAACATCGCTAAATGCAGACCTGCACCGATCTAAAAAATAGCAATACCCGGTAATGAGTAATGATTTGTTTAGCGTCGTAAGCACAGGATGTGGTCGCCCAATCATCCGAGCCAGGGGCTCATGTTAAAAGTGCACGACATAAGCTAAGACCTAAGTGTTGATTTTACTGAGGGAGGAAAACCGCAGAACCCCTGCGAAAAACCCTCGAAGCACAAGAGACCAACTCAACTCACATGAAACAACAGATTTCTCATTAAAAACTAGTTGTTTTAAATCGCAAAAGTGCAAGGATTGCATGTCGTTTGTCTTCCAACCATTGTAATGTAGCCCTTTTTTAGGTGCCACTTGAAGTTTGAAATTAAGAAAACTAAATAAAGACAAATTATGCTGGATTACAGTACTTCTTTTAATTCTGCTTCTTCATCTTTTCTTTTTACAACCTGTGTCAGTTGTTTGTTGCTTTGTTTGTTCCTATGAGGTAAAAATGCATAGTTTATTTCTGTTTACTTCTACTTACAATCGAATCATTAAGAGGACCACCACCATTACCACCACCACACTACCACCACCACTACTACCACCACTACTACCACCACTTACTACCAACCACTACTGCCACCACTACTACCACCACCACTACTACTACTACTACCACCACCACTACTACCACACCACCACTACTACCACCACCACTACTACCACCACCACTACTACCACCTAAAACTACCACCACTACTACCACTACTACCAACTACTACCACCACTACTACCACCACTACTTCCACCACTACCACCACCATTACTACTACCACCACTACCACCACCACCACTACTACAACTACTACTACCACTACCACCACTACTACCACCACTACTACTACCACCACTACTACTACCACCACTACTACTACCACCACTACTACTACCACCACTACTACTACCACCACTACTACTACCACCACTACTACTACCACCACTACTACCACCACTACTACCACCGCCCCAATTACTACTACACACCACTACTACCATACAGCTATCACCACTACTACCACCAGTACTACCACCAGTACTACCACCACTACTACCACCACTACTACCACCACTACTACCACCTCCACTACCACTGCCACCACAACTACTACTACCACCACCATACTACTCCACCTCTACTATATACTACCACTAACTAATACCTCCACTACCAACTACCACTTACTAATACTTCCACTATTACAACCACAACTAATACATCCACTATTACGTACCACCACTACTACCACCATTACTACAACTACCACCACTACTACACTACAAACTACCACCACACTACTACCACCACTACTACCGCCACCACTACTACTACCACCACCACTACTAACTACCCGACCACCACCACTACTACTAAAACAACTAGTACTACCACCACTACTTTCACTACTAACTACCACCATTATTACCCACCACTACTACCACCCTACTACTGCCACCACTACTACCACACTACTACTACCTCCACTACTACCACCACCACTACTACCATCACTGCCACCACTACTACCACCTACTACTACTAACCACCACTACTACCACACCACTACTACTACACTACGTACACTACTACTACTACCACACCAACTACTACTACCAATACTACACTATAACTACTACCACTACAACTAATACCTCCACTACTACTACTAACTACTAATATACCTACTCACTACCACTACTAATACAAACTACTACCACCACTACTACTACATCCACCTATTTCTACTACTACCACCTTACTACCACTACTACTTTACAATTACATACTATACCCACCACCACCACCACGAGCACTACCACTATTGCTACTACTACCACCACTACCACTATCACCACTACTGCCACAACTATTAGAACCACAACTACTACTAACTACTAATACTACTTCCACTGATTACTACTAGTACCACTACTAATACCTCCTATATTATTACCCACCATAACACTAATACCTGACTACTATTACCATACTACTACCACTATCACATACTACTACCACCAACTACTACCACTACTACTAACCAACTACCATTACCACCAATGCTTGCTACCACCACCACCACTACCACCACTACTACTACTACTACTGTTATTCTGACAAGATATGTAAAATATATGGATGTATAGTATGCCTTATTTGTTAAAACCAACAGCCCAATAATATGCAAAGCGCTACATATCTATAGCAAACTGTCTACACATTCGAATACACAGCTCCCATTTTGGTAGCATAATTACATAATAACCTTTTCTTTATTTGTGTTTTTCAGCTTTAATAAGCCCAGGTTCCTAACACAGTCCTTCACATTTTCCCAGGTTCTGTTGGAGAGTAGACGTTCGCGTTTTTCGATAAACTCTTCGCAAACGGCCTTTCCTGGAACTTTGCATGCTTTTATGTAATTGGCGAAGTACGTCTCGACAGCCGTTTTTTCACTTGCGGACCATTTCATCCTTCCTTTTATGTTTCTTCTGCGTTTTTTTTGCTTTGGTGCTATAAAGGAGGAAAATATGGTTATTGCCATAGGCGTACGGGCGCAAATGTATAGGGGGGAGGCAGAGAACAATTTGCCCGAGTGAAACGAAAATCACCCGACTTTTGATATTGGTTTGATTAATTTTCCCTATTTTTCACCTATATTTGTTATTGAGCAACTTTACACAACTCTACAACAAAAACCGCCATGCGTTTTGCCCCATGGTTTTGCCCTACTTTAAAGTTGAAAATTTTCCGGACTTAGCAACATTTTCAGCCATCTGGGGGGGGGGGGGGGGGGCAGCTTGCCCCCTAATTCAATCTACAGCATCGTATGAAAACACTGAACTATTTGGCAGGAGACAACAATGTGATGTTAGAGCATCAATGAACCAGTTACTGCTTATGGTGCCTTAATTTTAGGATTTTATTTGCTAACCAGGAGAGTTTGAAGGAGATCAAAGAAATGACAAGGATTCAGGAGCTCCGGAGGAGCGAGGTCTGTGCGAAAAATCCGAAGGCAAATACTTTCTCGTACAGACCGAGCAAACAAGGTTTATAAGATTAAGGAGTTTATTATATAGCTTTTAAGTCGTTTTCTACTTTGTTTTTAGCACAGACTGTGTTTTCTTTAAATTTTCTGTTTTTCTCACCTCTGAACTCGGTTAGACATTCATTTGCGATATTTTAAATACTTTTTTAAGAAAAGAAACACTAATGTTCCAGGGCAAACTATTATTCAGAATCTTCCAACGAACATGCCCAAATGTCTTTTATTTTCAGTGAAAGCAACTCAGAAATTTTCCCGCCAAAACATACCAGTTGCAATCCGTAATGGACCGGTCCATTACGGGAAAGTACCGACCGCCAGACAGTCAATCAGAACGCTCCATTTTTTTCAGAAGTAACGCTAGCCATAATAATAAACTTGCTTAATTTTGCAATAAAATATTGTAGTAATTTTATGTTAATCCTCAAACATTAAACTATTTAATATGCTATTAACTGGTTATGCAACTAACCTGCTAGTGGTGGTGTTGTTGGTGGTGGTGGTGGCAATAGCAGTGGTGTAGGTGTTGCTTTTGGTCTGACCTCAGTTTCTGGCCAGGCACTATAACTACCTTCTTCAACGCATTCAGAATGCGTTGGGAATTCGTCCCAGCTTGACAGATTGCTCTGTTTTAATGATACCACTTCCACTGCTACCCAGCCTTTTGTTAGCCGTCGTCCGTGCACTTTTTTTAATCCAGGCATTAACTTTCCAGTGCCAACAACTCTCTTGTCTCTCGTGAGATCAACTGAAAATAAAAGCAATTACAATTTCATTTATTTTTCTTCCTTTTAATAGACTGAGGGATTGATATGTCTATTGATACTGCTACAAATAACTGTCTACTCGTGCGCAAAATGCTCATTCACGTTTACTCTCTGCAAACGTTTATTCTCTGTTTTGTTTTGCGATCTCTGAATCATTTGTCATGTTGCCAAGAAATAATTTGATGTAATGACAGGAGAAAAGTCGAATAATGAAATGCTTATGGCAGTTTTCACAGTTTAATTGGCAACGTGAAATTATTGATCTGCTCGTCCCCAAAAGGCCGTCATGCAGTTTCGATATTTGATTCATGTATTTAATCATGCAATGATTGTCACCGACAGTCGCTGTACGGCAAACAATATTTCCGCCCGTTATCTCTCTGGTAATTGTCTTAGGTGTTGTTTAGAAATACTTCCGTTTAGAAAATCAAAGGCCGCGTATTGCTAACTTGCGGATGGGAATGGGATCCCCGATGCCGATGGGATGTTTATCTGGAATTTCCCGCTAATTATTGTTCGAAGCGTATTTTAGGAAAATATGCTCTGAAAAATTCAGAGAATCCGGGATATGATGTTCTCAAATTTCCTTTCTTCTTTGCATCAACAAACGATTTCCTTTACAAGGATGAAATGAAATTTAACTTCTACAGTCGTATTTTACACTACTATAGCAATTAGAACAAATTCTCTCTAGTCGGCCACAAAAGTGAAGCCACCAGAAATGACGAATTTGTAGTACCAAGATCGGCAAGATGGCCGCCATGAAACTTTATTGTATATTTTCGTGGCTCGTAAAGACGTAAACAGATAAAAGAGCCTCATGAAAAGATTGTGCTGTTAGTATCAAAGACAGAACACTGTACAAGCTTTAAGAAGCTTAGTTCTTGCATTCCATGGTATTACTAATACTATATTCATTATATATCAATTATCAACGGATAATTCTTGACACGAACTGGAATTAAAAACTAGTAATTCCCGTCGACTTCGACCTTTGACATTTATCAGCGACAACTTTCTGTACCGTGCGGGATACTTGATCCAAACACGTGGGATGTTGCGAGACTGGAGAAAAGCGTAACATTTTTTAGCTTTTCAAAAGTCGACCAACATCCCAAGTGTTTTGATCACAGAATCCTGCACAAAAACCATTTGATATTTGTTTTATAAAATAACCGTGAACGCCAATAAAGATTCGTGTGAACCTTGGCCTGGCTAGCCGGCTGAAAGTGATGACGCGGATTATCCACTTTACAATAATTTTTCAGTATTCTGTAGTCTTTTTAATTTTCTATACATTTTCGCAGTATAAATACGAAAAACCTATTTTAATATCAACCAGAACCTTAGTCAAACTTTACTATTAAAATCGTTCTAATCGCTGCATCGTGCTTTTACGTACCAACCTCGTTCCCGGGGCGTTTGTGAGAAGATGCGGATTGAAATAATAACGCAATATTAAAATAATAAAATTGGTCCAAATTGAGTAAATAAATAGTTTCCTCTTGTTTTGACTTTTGGTTTGGTTTTCTTAGGTTTTTCTTTGTTGCAGGGTACTGGGTTCGAATTGGGACCGAAAGCATCTATGGATTATTTGGAAGGACAGTGCTGCCATAAATAAAGACTAGAGGGGGCATTGGGGGTTAAATCGGGAAACCAATTGAAGGCTGTCATCTTGGATTTTTGGGGGGACAAAATTACAAACCCGGATGTAAACTACTCGGTCCAGACCCTTTATTACTATTCAGAGGGTAAATACTTGTTTCCATCTATCAAACTGACGTGACGTCATTTTGCCATTCATTTTTTTTCTTCTTCTCGGGTTAGGATTATGGTTTCGTTGAGGGTTATATTAGTTTTATGGTTACGATTAGTTTTTTGGTTAGGATGAAGGTTTAGTTTTCAAGATTTGTTATTAATTTTTTGTTGATAAAATGACGTCATGTCAGTTTGATAGAAGGAAACAAGTGCTTAGACTATTCAGAGAGTCCACCAGCGCCAAGACTTATAATTTTCGAATATCTCACCATATTTGTTCAAGGAAGAAGATGCCTAATAACTTTAAAACTACGCATTGCTGAAATATGCCATGTACGTATGTTATTAGATATTTCATAGGCTTTCATTTCATGTATAGTTCAACCTTTTGCGGTATGTAATACATTTTTTATATACTTCCCGTTAAGCTACAACTTGAACGTTCTACCACTAATGGCATTATATTCATATATATATATATATATATATATTAAGAACAAACCAGACGATATTATTATTCATATATATATATATAAAGGTTGTCGTTAAGTATTTTAAAAATAATATGTGAAATTCAATAACCGACTACTGGTTCGAACATTCTGGACATTTCAAAAAGTTACACATACCATAGAAACTTGAACCATATACATCAAATGTACTTCAACAATACGTAGTTTGAAAATTATTGGCCATCTTCTTTAATTGTTTGAAACCACGGATATTAAGAAATTGTCTGGGACCGGGTAGTTTACATCTGGGTTTGTAATTTCCCCCCAAAAAAATCCAACATGGCAGCCTTCTATTGGTTACCCGCGTTTGACTAGAGTTTACCCCCAATGTTCCCTCTAGTCTTATATTATGATCTCTATGGTCTTTCCAAACAATCCTAGATGCTTCGCGGTCTCGACTGGACCCAGTATGCTGCTCGATTGGGTAAAGGCTAATTGCATGCCCGCCTGTCGGTGGCTGATAGCGTGATTGTTATTCAGTTTTTCACTGAGTATTGATTTCTATTTTTTGTTTGGTTTTCATCATTTTTTCAGATTTATGTTTAGATTTTGCATTTTAGATTTTAGTGTCAAATGCGTATATAACAACATTTCATGGCTGAAAGATTCTTCAGTGGCAAGATGAGTCGAAAAGGTAAGTAATTCGTTGGTTATTAATGCCTTTTTGGCGAAAACGTCACGAAGGGGGACACATAAAAATTCTAGGTCCTTATACGCGGGTTTTTACTGTGAGTATTGATTAAGCCAGAGTAGCACTCTCTATTCGTATCCTTGCTTTAATAAACTAAAATTAAAGACCTATGTGGAGTGTTTACAAGGTCACGGCATTTTCCTAGGAAATCATCTCCCTCCTGTGTCAACGTTACAGTGGGTTTGTTAGCTGCTGACCATGAAGATTTCGTGCTATCTCCCGGGCGAGGATAGAGGATGAGCACACCCCCAACATTTCAAATTGTCAAAACTCAAAATCTCCAACTGATAGAGGCTATATACAACGGATAGCTCTAAAGATGGAACAGTTTAAAGGTAAGAAAATGTTCTGACATAGAATTGTTTATATTTTCGGATCAATTTTGATCGTATGTGTCGTTTGAAAGATGTCAAGTTGAAGCCTTAGGCGTAGCCACGTGGCCACGTAAGTCAATGAGCATCCCAGATAAAACTAACACACTGACAGTTAAAACGTTTGTTTCAATTTTGTTGCATATGTACCACCTCCGAAATTTTACTAAAACAATTAGTCACCTCAGCGTCGGTGATTATAGGTAAATATTATATTCACCGATATTAAATACTGCACTAGTCAATTGAAATCCCAGCTCCCCTTTTCACATTTTATGAGTGTTAAAAACCCGTCCCAAAAGTATCGTTCATTCGTTAACATTCCGTCTCCCCGGGCCGGTATATCTCATTGCTGGCGGAAGATGTTGTGGGGTTGGGTTTTTTTTTTGGGGGGGGGCTAAATCGAAGCTCTAGGGGGGTCTGGGGGGAATGCTCCCCCAGAAAAGTTTGAGAACTAGAGTCTCTGAAACGGTATTTCCTGCATTCTGAGATTGTTCATAACAGACTTGTCAGGTTTATTGGTTTCGCCCAAAATGAGCACGTTGGGACTCAAATTCGAGGGTTGTCATAACCAGAGAAAGTCTATAAGAACTGACATGGCACCAGAATTCTAGTGAATTCATAATGCAGCTTGACATCGTTCCTTCAGTGTAACATCTTGGAAAATCGGTTGGCGTTGCAAGCTCGACTTACTTAATTAAACCACTAGTTAAGCAAGGGAACAAGCAATGTTTTAGCTCTAAAATCATAAAAAAATTGATGGCGGGGGGGGGGGGAAGGGGCTTAGCCCCCCTTCTGAAATATTTGGGGGCTATATTCCCCCTATTCCGCTGCCCTTGCATGGTATATCTGGTTTAATTTGCCTTATTATTCCCATCACCTATGAAAGTTAAACTCCAGTTATACTGTCCGCGCTTTTCATATCAGCGTTGAAAACCCTGGCTTCCAAACGATCAACGTTTGTTATTAAGTACTGAACTTGAGTTCCTCGGCAAAGGCATGTTAAACCCTGCGTAGTCCCGGGGGTCGGGATTTCAAATGACTAGCGCATCACTAAATCACCGACTTCGGTGACTATTGTTAATTAGTAAAATTTCAGAGGTGACTATTGAATTTCTCGTGATCTGATTGGTCGAGCTGATCAGACTATCCCGCAATAGTCACCTGGAAATCTGGAATCAGCGCTTTGACCAGGGTCGTTGCGATGGAATGTAAATTGGGGGTGTTGAAGGTCGAAATGCCGAGTAAGAATAACATAATATGCTGATTTTGTTTTCAAAAGTGTTAAACATTTTTTATATTAACCAGAAGCGTGGGAAGATGCGGTTTAAAGGAGAATGAAAGGTAGTTGAACAGCCAACTAGGTCTGGGGGGTTCTCCTACATTTTGAGACACGTTTTAATATAATCCGAAGGTCACAAAATAACATTGTTACTAAACATGGCACGGAACATATCAGCTTTGTTTTTTGCATGAACCAATCATTGTCTAAAATTTTCTCTGCTTGAGAAATTATTCACTCTACGGAAACAGAATTTAGGTTTAGCTACATGTAATTCAGGTACTTCACCTACACATGCCGTGGAGCCAGACAAGAAAAGATAATTGGATGCTTTTTTTAACCATCTTACCTTAGCGATGTTACCCGCAACACTTGGCTACTACGGTCCTGATTTTGACAGATGGTTTCCATTGGCAAACTTTTTACAAAATGGCGACTATGTTGTTTCAAAATTATTACATATCGTCAAAGAACCCAACAGATAGATAGCTCTATATGAAAGAAATAGCTCTAAGGTAGAACTATTTAAAAGGTAAGAAAAGAAATTATTATCATATGTGTACTTAATTTAAACTGTTCGAAGTGTAAATGTATACAGTTATAATATATTAATGTAAAAAGACAAAAATACCACAGTTAAAGACTGTAAACGTCTGTTACTAAAACAATTAGTCATCTTACAAGCGAAACAATAGTCACCTTAAGTACAAAACAATTTACAAAAATAACTTCAGACCAAAATACATATCGAACTTACTAAAACTAATTTATGAATAATATCTTAACTGAGTCAAGTTATGGGAAACGATACAATGGAATAACAATGCCGATTGCATTTTGCCGAAGTAACATAGTGAGTGAGTTGAGTGAGCGAGCGAGTGAGCAACCTCACACTCCTCACAGCAATATTAAACTTGTAGATATACGGTATCATATACCACGACTTGATACTGTATATTCACGACTTAACCCTTTCACCCTAACGCCAGACGATTTTACTCGTCAAGGGAGACGGTCTGGTGGTGAACGGGTTAAACAGGGATAAACACAACCAGAAATACCGCTTATTCGGACCCCAACTCTAACAGGTCCTCTTTAAAGTATAAATAATGTATTCATCAGTTCACTTCAAACAATACACGAGTTCACAATTACCGACGCCATGATCCAAAGGGGGCAAAGAGTCTGGGGCGAACACGGTCAAAGGGGGGCAAACGCCATATATTTTCATTGAAAATGTCAAGATTGCCGAGGAGTGGGTGAATGTTTTGCGCTTCTTTTAAACGAATTTGAGCTCGTATCGTTCCGAAATTTCTGTGAGACTTCAGGGAAACATGGAAAAACCTTCGTATGTTATTTTAGAAGCCTTGGGCGATTCACAAATGAAATCGCGATGATTTGTTGACGATCTTGTAAGTATGCTTCACTGACGTGGTCACGGAAATATTATTGGTAGACTATCGATAGCGACTAGCGAGCGGTCTGGAAAGTGAAATCCAGCAATTTGATTGGTTCCTGAGCGGTCTGGAACCTGCCGTTCCAGACCGCTGAGAGAATTTTATAAACAAAATGAAAGTCAAGTCAGTATACATGCAACAAGAAGGATAATAATAACTACTCATTGTTGCAATATATCGTGCAGGTATGCTGTTAGAAATTGTGTTAAGCTTTCATTTGATGTATAGTTTAAGTTTCCATGTTATGTGAAACGTTTTAAAATGTTCAAAATGTTCGTAGTAATGTTCAGGGACTCTTTTAACTGCATAACTGGGGGCATGCCCCCCCACGAATTGATTTTGCCCCCCCCCAGTAAAAGTCCCTTTTTGCGCCAGGATAAAATGTTTATTGATAAGCAAGTCAGTTGAATAGTTTCAGTTGTCACAAATGTATAGATAAATCTTTATATTAGTTAAATAGTTTTTATTTTGATAGTTCCTCACAACATTTTCCATATTATATTTGAAAGTGAACATGCTGATGAGTTCTGACACAAAGCGAAACAGTCAGAAATGTGTTGTATTTTAACTAGTTTTTATGACATTTTATGACCTTCAGTGTTTTTAAAAATCACCCCTCAGAATGCAGGAAATGGCATTTCCGAGACTCTAAATTTCAAAAATTTCTGGGGGTTATGCCCCCGGACCTCCTAGAAGAGTCCCTTTTTGTGAACGCCCCCACCCCGGAAAAATCCTTAAAAGAGGCCCTGGTAATGTTCGTAACAATATAACATTTACTTCTCACAAATATTATAGAATTTCAAATGTTTCTTATTCAACTACGTAACGTACAACCTTGAGCGATATGTCAAACAAAAGCAATTGAAAAATGCTATTTGGGGTAGAAAGTTCAGGATTCTAGCTAAACGGAAAGTACTTTAAAAATGAGAAAATATATGATATTTTGGTTTAGTTCGCAAGAAAGATGGTGGCGAATACGAGCCTGACACTTTGTCAAGTTTTTACAGAACGTTTACAACACTTGTAGTCATATAATAAACTACTTATTGACCTCGCTTGTTCGGTCTGTACTAGTGAAATATCGGACCTCCGTTTCCTGCACGGACGTCGCTTCGCTGCGCTCGCTCGGTTCGCACTAAAAACGTCGGTCCGATATTTCACTAGTACAGACCTCACGCTCGGTCAGTAAAGTAGTAATTATACTACCTAGTAAATTGCTTTTTGTCGCGTCTCATCCTTTATAAATCAACAGGTGTACTTACAAGTTCGTCAACAAATCATCGCGATTTATTTTGTGAATCCCCCAAAGCTTCTAAAATAACATACGAAGCTTTTTCCATGTTTCCCTGAAGTCTCACAGAAATTTCGGAACGATACGAGCACAAACTCACCCACTCCTCAGCTATCTTGACATTTTCAATGAAAATATATGGCGTTTTCCCCCCTTTGGATCATGGCGTCGGTAATTGTGAACTCGTGTATTTCTAGAAATATACTATTTAAATACTGTAAATGATTATATATATTGTTATATATTATGTTGTATTCTGTTGTATTCTGTTGTATTACATTTTAGCCACAAAATTATCCATAAAAAAACCCAACATTTAAGACAAGTTACCATGGTAAAATTAAAGTAACTCTGAAAGTTTAATACCTTGATTTTCAGACTCAGTATCTTGAGAGGATAGCTGGTTTGAACAATCTATGAGGTATGCACAAATATAATAATTACAAATGATATCGATATTTGACATTTGCTATTAAAAGGTAAATCTACCTAGTCCAGACTGTAAAGTTTAATTTCTGTGCGGGGAATGTCAGCTCCCCCAGCACCAAACACCACCCGGAAAATTGCCAATTTCTGGTTCTCTGGAAGATTGGAATAATGGAATCAGTGGAATGTCCATCTGTATTCAGATTGTCACGGACCGACATCACATGATGCAGATGAGTGCAATGTGTATTTCCTAAGTCTCAACCAGGTATTCTATGCATGATAGTGCAGATGGTTTCAGATGGTATGGATCGTACGCACCGTGCCATCTGTAATTCAGATGATCACGGACCGACATCACATGATACAGATGGTTGAGACTTAGGAAATACACATTGCTCTCAGATATTCCATGTAGGATAGTGCAGATGGTTCAGATGGTACGGATCGTACGTCTGTCACGTCTCGGTGTTTTCAAATCAGATAATAAACGGCTTCTCGTGTATGATATATTACCTATAGAATTGTTACAATGAAAAAAGTTATCGTCAACTTACCTGGGTCATTATAATCATCCACTTCATCAGAAGGGTTTCTAAATTCTATGAAACAAACACATAAAAATATGAGAAATACTAAACTGTGCCACAGTATATTAAGGTATTAGGACTTATGCTCAAAACGTCAATGTTACAGTACTGTTTCTTTCTCAAATTTTTGTAGTACACCACACTTTTTAGTACACCTATAACTTTTTCGATGTTAAGATTATTTAAAAAATTGAAAACATTTCCCGTGTTTCCATACAGCTATAGAGCAGCTGGAAATTTTGGAGAGCAAGAAATCGTAATGGGAACACGCGAGCAGGGCGAGTGTTGATGATAATATTTTTTATTTATTTAACCAGGAAGCTCTCATCACTTGATATTCGACGCGATTTCGAGTAAGAAAACTTCCACAAGTGTTTCTAGGGAAACATTTGCGTGGAAATAGCATTTTGATTAATGTCTTCAAAGTGTGAATTCTCCTTACGTGTGAGGATGGCGTAGTAGGTGGCGAATGATAGCGTATCAAAGTGAATAATGATGTTTATAAAATAATATATTAAAAACGCACGCGCTGATTGGCTAAAAGCCATGTTTCTATTTAACAAATAGAAGATCGCTTGCGTGTCTCTGTACTGTGATACAAACACGAATGACGTCATTTCAACCGGAAGAAATGCCTAGTGGAAACACGAGGCGAAGCCGAGTGTTTTTACACATTTTTTCCGGTTGAAATTGCGTCATTCGTGTTTGTATCACAGTACAGAGTCACAAAAGCCATTTTCTGTTTGTTTTATAAAATAACTAACAATTTTACGAGGTACGAAACCAAGGAGGTAAGAAGCCACCAAAGTGACCGAGACTCAGCTGACGAATGATGGCGTAGTCAAATAAATACGCCAGTGATTACGTGAGATTTAACGAAACAGAGCATGCGTTAATACAGAATAGCATGTTTATTGTCGTAACAAATTTAATGAAATGAAAATTAAGTTTGTCTTATTTGAAATAACTCTTTAAACACTCTTCGTTCTTGAAATATAAAGATTTGTTTGATATGTAAATAACACACTGCGTACGTCACATTGCATAATGAGTTGTTATAAAATTGGGAATATCGTTGAAGTAATAAAACAAAGTCACATGAAACTGTACATGTGGGTGTATTTGTCTTATGAGACTAAACAACCAAAGTTTTCAGCGATTTATTACAATAATTTCAATGATATTCCTAATTTCTCAATTTAACAATTAGATAACGCGCCCGAGTTGTCTATGAGCAGATACTGTAGTCAACGAAACGAAGCAGAGTTGACTATTGCTCATAGACAATGAGGGCAAGTTGTCTAAATGTTTTAGTGTAAACCTATTAGTAGGACAAAACATCCGAAACAAATTATCCAAAATCTCATCTGAAACCTTTGCAAAACGCTTTAAAACGTGACTCATTTCGCTACTACACACGTAAAAACGCGCGAGTTGTTACTGGCCTGTAACAGACTTGCTACAAGGTTGTTCCATCAAGCCGATATCGGGATGCATTCGCACTGGTTGTTCCGGCTTGTTGACAAGTCGGTAACAAGTTGTTGACAAGTCGGTAACAAGTTGTTGACAACTTGCAACAAGGTTGATGACTCCAACAGACTTGTTACAAGTTGTTTCGAGAGGAGCCCTTCATCAGAGTGCAATGTCATGAAATTTAAAGTCATGAAACAAAAATAAAATTGGGCTTATATGAGCCAAGAGGGTGACGTAAGTCAAAAGTAGCCAATCAAATGCCAAGGAGAAAATCTATAATTAGATGCAAAAAGGTCAGGTTTTCTGTCTATATTCTTTAACGTGACCATATAATTATGATCCCGAGACGTTTTTACCGATGACTTTTACCGTAATAGAAACATCCGTGATTCAAGTCAATAGCTCCCATAAACAAACACCTCGGAACCTGCGGGGACATTTTCTTGCGGTCGTTGCGGTTGCTATACTTGCCCTATTCTTAATTCCACCACAGTTTTTACTGTCCCTAAATCTAACCGCACTATGCGTTATACTTTTTCATGCAGCCAAACATGTAGCTCGCAATTTGAATAGCTCTAATCATTCGGTTTCAGACATTGAAAACATTTGTGCCATTCTTCCCATCTCGGGAGGCAACGATTAATCGCAAGCGACAAGAAAAGCGTCTCATTTTCAATCTTGGCACCACTCATCCCCATGGCTTTAACGAACGTTCTTCTTTTATTTAATTTCCCGCAAGTTTGTTGTTTCTTTTTAGTTAGCAAGGGACTTTGTTTATTATTAGCTCATGCACTTTAATTCTATTCATGTTTCTCCATACCGTTTATTAGTCCCTTGAGTATTTAATATTCCGTTACGCCCTTTAGTAATTTTCCCGCCTAAAGTATGGTCGCCTAAAGCTATACTATTTAGTATGGGATATCACCATTTTACTGTGGTATATATCAACTTGTTTCACAGCTCTATTTAAATATAATTACCTCTCAGCCACTGATAGCAATAATTATATTTTAAATCCAGCAGTAGTCAAAACAATTTAGTTCATGCATGTTCTCTGTAAATATTTTATTGTGAAACCAATCAACAAAACTGACGATATCAATTAGATTATTAGAATCATTATGGTTAACGGATAAGACATATTAAACAAATAGATCGTATTGGCATGGTAAGGCGAATTTTGTTTGAAAATTAGTAAAATTAAAGGTAATTTGTGACAAAATTCTGTAATTGTATTCGTGGTCTTGCATATGGATAATTGCTTTAGCCAATGACGTGTGCAGTGCATATTTTCCATGCCAGGGAAGTTCATGAGAAACATGCAATAACTAACTTTTTGAAATTTAGTTTTTTACTTTATTAGTAATAAATAATATAAAACAAGTAGATATCATTTTTCTGTCCATCTGATGTCCTGCATAGATGCATAGAAGACGTCACAGCGTATAAATTAAGAACAGCAGTCACGCTACTCACCTCGGTGACTAGTCGTCGTGTACACTGTACGTTCTGTCACCTGCGCGTCTAATACAGCACAGACCCAACGAAAAATGAAATATATTTGTCAAACAACAATTACCGTCAAGGTTTGATTTCCCTTATATTTCTGCCTTTAAACTCTCCAGCCTTCCCTTCATCGACGGCAAGCAGTAGGTTGCCCACTAGGGCCATTTCGATGGTACTTTCTTGAATCCGATAGAAACTCTTTGTGAATTTGGATGTCGTGACCCAGGTGTTTAGCTAGCCAACCAAGTTCGGTCTGGTTCATGTCAACAAGCTGGGACACAGTGGCTACGTATTTTCGGATTTTTGTTGACGTTATTTGCTCCGGGTTAGCTAATTCTATCTCCTGGACAACTGTTTTCAGGGCGTCATTCCCTCGAATGTTGTATGGAGAGGCGTTGTTGTTAATTGCGAAGACATACCGGTTTTCCGGGTGAACATCTCCCTCTTTTCTTGTGCTGTTTAAGCAGTTCAATGGCTTTGGTCACCTCTGGTGTTAGGATGACGGGCACTCTCCTGTTCCGCTTGCCGACTATTTCCACCAAGTCAAATCTAAACAATTAAGGAATTTAGATGCGTCACAAGCAAAGTCTCAAAATATCTAAATGGGCATTTTATCTGGAACTAGCACGAATGTTATCTGAACTTAGCATGAAATGAGGTGTCTTAGCTATCAAACCCCGGTTCGATGACGATCATTTAGTAAAATAAAGGTAAAAAAGTTACTAAACGGCCTGAGTCAAATCGGAGTTTTGGTAGCTGATACACTGAAATTTTATGCTATTACATTTTGCTTTGCAGAAATTTCAGGCGACGTTTTTTTTGGTATTGTATGACGTTAGGGCGTTAGCACGTTAAGAAAATGTTTGGATATAGGGCCATTGCAGATTTGCTCCAGGTTACAACCATAAACCCGAATTACACAGAGCCTAAATATATCGCGATTGAGAACTATCGCGCTCGTCGTGAGCTCTCGATCGCAATAGCAATCCCGATAATTAGGCTCCGTGTAATTCGGGTTTTAGTCAATCAAGCTATGCATGGTCTGGAAACTCAGCGATCTTCAAAGTGGCTAACGATAGAATAATAAATAACTCCGATTTATGTTGAACAGTACCTCACCGTGAACAAATCTTTTTGTTTTAGATTCAGGTTACTTGGCAAAGAGAACGTAATGACCCCCCCCCCCCCCACACACACACACACACACACACACACACAACACACACACACACACGTAACAAACAAGACCACCCACCAGATGAACAGCAATGCCAGACCAATTCAAACAACGATACCAGACCTGATGCGAACCGATATTTCCTACCTTTTGCACAATTGTTTTTCTTGCGGGGAAAGAGAGGACATGATCTCCTTGTTGTGTACACCATTCCAGTCCGGCCTGTTTTTGAAAACATGCAGTGGTAGTCGGGATGCTTCTCCCCCTCGTCGTTTATTAAACACGATCATCCTCGACAGGCATACAGTGGCAAGCTCCCTCCAGACTTTCTTTTGTCGGGCAAATTTCTTGACGCTAGCGAAGTTCTTCGATTTTTTCCAGCTGATACTTTCTCAAAAATGCAAATCTTCAGTAAGTGGAAGAGCCTCGGGCTTGTTGTGTTTGCGATAAGCCAAACAATTCAGCGCTTCCGCAGAAACCTTATCCGTCCACTCGTGATCGTACAATTTAAGAAAGTCGTGTACATCTTCCTTTGTTGTTGATGTAACACCATCTCGGTCTCGGAGGATCTGACCTTCCACGATGTATGCAGCTTTCTTTATGGCGTACCCAATTTTCAATGCGGTGGAGGGCGATGTATACCGCTGCAAATGATCTTTTTCTGCATCAAAGCCGCTTGCTCTTTTCGTGGCCTCAACCACACAATCAAATCGGTCAGGCCGAATAAGATCTTTAATACCCAACGATGGCGAAGCAAGAAATTTCCGGGCTTCCATGAGTAGCCTTGCCAATTCTCGCATGTGTTGTGAAACGTAATTGGCCTTGTCTTCGCCATGCTTAGCGATGAGCAACGAGCCGTAAAGAACAATTACGAGATCATTTTTTGCCATCAGGCTAATCTCGTCTGATCGCATCCTCGACAAAACGTGATCAGACAATAAGGTACTGCATTCTGAACTAAATTTATTTGGTACAAGTAGGAGTCCGCAGGCGTAACGTAGTCTTCTTGGCTGGATTGGCATGTTCTTGTTATCAGTATTGGACAATGGGCAGGTTGTAAAGTGACGGTACAGTTCCAACTTGTGGTAAAACCCTTTGCAATGCAAACACGGCAGGTAATTCAACGGATTGGCGGTGCCGGCGGCATTTTCCCTTGGCCGTCGGACAACTTTCAGCTCACCTGCATTAGCTTTAATGACTTTGGTGTTATGCAGAAAGTTGCCCAGCAGCCTTATCCTGTCTACCTCGTTTCTTCTTTCTGCGCTCTTTTCTTTTAGATTCAGGGCCTTGGCCACGTCTGGTTCATTTTTGTGTACTTGTCCAAGGTGCCGCCAAATTTTTAAATATTCTTTTTCGCAGTAGTAGCACGTGTGCACCTTGTCGTACTTCCGTTGCCCACCGTAGTCGAAACCGTGTTGACGTATACTAAACGTTAAGTAAAATACGACATGTTATATATGAAAACTATAGTACATAGCATCTTAGTTGTTAACTGGCATGTCCAAAATGTGAACCCGGCCTGGCTGCGATAAAAATAGTTACTAATGAATTAATATATATATATATATATATATATATATATATATATATATATATATATATATATATATATATATATATATATATATATATATCTTATTAGATGTTTTGGTGTGTAGTATCGCTGTATATTTTTACGAGTTGTGCCGAATTTTGACGAGCCCACAGGGCGAGTCAAAATACAAACAACGAGTAAAAAAATACAGTGATACTACAAACCAAAACATCTTAAGAGATTTATTATACAACTGCTCTGATCAACAAATTTTTATGGAAAAAGAAAACTCTGAAAAGGCCAGCAAAGTGTGACATACACCAAGACAAAATAATAGGCATACATGAAGTAGTCTCCCGCATAATGAATTTGATTGGCTAACAGCCGATCTTTCAAACCGGTTTTTTACTATACAAATAACCAACTATGCAAATAAATAACTATACAAATATCGCTGTATATTTGTACTCATTTCTAGCATTATTTGGACAGTATTCAGTGCAGTTGGATAATAAGAAGATTAACGCAAAGCTATAATTAAATATGAATTGAGAATAATGAAGCACTATTTGCACTTTGTGTGAGTATGAAGAAGAATTTCGAGGTCAATTTTTTTAAAGTGTATGAACAGCCATTTCAGTTTCTAGTTTTATGTTATAAAGGCAAAAAATTGAATGATAAGTTATTTTACAATTTAAACATTGTAAGAAACGGCATGCATGTATGGCAAAGCCGCAAATAAAATTAGGACGATCCTTTCAGATGACCTCTTTAATTTATACGGGGGGAAATAATTCGGGACTAAGGCCTATAGTTCAAACGTCGAACTTTTCATGCGCCGAATTTAATGCAAATGAGCAAAATGCTTTTGTTTGAGCTTTGTGCATTAGATTCGGCACATGAAAAGTTCGACGTTTGAACTTGGCCTTAGTTATTTGAACTTCAAATATTTAAAATTTCTGGCATCATTCAGATTGTTAATCTCCGTATTTCAAAGATGTAAAAACCACAAAAGCTCTTGGTGCAAGTAGCCTATTGTTTTCCTTGTTGCTTATAGCAACTATGCGACTTCGAATAACGATTAACAACATTTAAGAAATAGAAAACATTTTCCTTGTTTCCATCGAGTTATAGAAACACTAGTGAAAGTTTGGGAGAACGAGAAATGGCGGTGGGAACACGGGCCCGAATATTTCGAAAGTGTTTTCACAAGTGTTTGTATAACTCAATGGGAACTAGAAAAATGTTTTCTATTTTGTTTATAAAATAACTCGAAGGAAACAAGCACTAAAAAAACTAACAAATAACTCTTCTCATCAAACTGTGGATTCTTCAGTAACTTGCATTAGGTGAGCACGTCAGCATGAAGCTTACCCATGTTTACAGTTTAATTAATAAAACAGAATTTTCGAAAACGAGCGTGGTGATTGGCTGAAAACCATGTTGCTATAACTCGATGTAAACATGGCTATGCTTCGAGTTATTTGTTAGTTTTGCTTTTTCCTTCGGGTTATTTTATAAAAGAAATAGAAAATATTTTTCTAGTTTCCATTGAGTTATAGAAACACTTATGAAAACTTTGTGGGAACACTCGCCCTTCAAACTTTCACTCGTGTGAAAGATTTTCTATTTCTTAAATATATATAGTAAAATTTATTGTATTATATCCCAAGGTGCTAGTGATAAATCAGTTTGGAAATAATTTTCTGAAAAGTGCTGAAAGTCTCGTACTTCTTTTACAGTTGCTCTAGATTTGGGGAGCATAAATGTATCAACAAACCCCCGAATTTAAAAATGCCACTCACCCATGCCCATGGAGCCGAAGTTCTTCCCAACACCGGACTATGGCCCTTAGGCCAGGCGCACACGCTACGATTTTAGTCGGCCGATTTATGGTTTAGATGCATGGTAAGTAATGAAGAACAATGCAGTGGTGCGAGGATGAGCCCACACCTTATGCCACTGACTGTTTCTCGGTGTAACATGCATCTAAACCATAAATCAGCCGAATAAAATATCGTAGCGGGTATATTAAAGATTAATATTGGCATTTACACTCGATGAAACGTAGAGGAAAATTATGATGGTGATATTACGAGTGTCGATTATTTCTAAGAGCCGGCCCTGGGAAACTAGTCCAGCGCCTTAACCGACTGCATAGTGGCAAACTTAACTTATGAGCGTCGTCTGCCGCATGCGGTAGCATTCTTAGTGTTACAATTCAATAATGAATTGACAGTACTGTAGTGTTTTAAGCCAACATCTTTATTCCCTTGCTCTACTCATGCAACTCTCTAACCTCATGGTCATCCGGGCCCTACTGCAAGTGCCCACGTGACCAGTGACTAAAATAGAAACATTACATCCCTCCCCACTTTTGAAAGAAAAGAAAACCTATAAAATAAGTCTTAACAAAACAGATATGCATATAATTGTTCGTGTCCGAGCTGCATACAATGGAAGCACATACATAAACTTCATGGAGCACTCCGGCCAGGCAGTTCTCAATCTCCAATCAAATTGAACTTAATGTATCGTCTTAAACATTTATAAAGTACTGTTTCACTGCTGAAAGTCTTGGTACCGTACAGGACGTGTTCTCATCCTTGTTGGGTAGCGTCGCTCAGGAGTACTAGCTGTGTTCGTGTCAGAGTCAAGCATAGGGTCATCACGTTCTTCCATAGCCAGGTCTTCTGCCACCGGGTTCTCCTGACTCACTTCACTTGTCTCACCTGGATTCTGGTCATCGCTTGGTGCCTTCTTAAAAAACGAGGAATTTCTGGTAATCTGCACGTTGTCTGCATTCGACGCTATTATCATGGAACCCTTCTTCTGCACCACCATGTGTGGTTCTGGCCTGTATGGTGTATCTCTTTTCCTCTTCGAGTCATCGCGTTTGACAAACACTGCATCGCCTTCCTGGATTTCCGTCGGTTTGACATAAGCTTTTTCATCTGCATATTTCTTCATCTTGAACTTGGCTTTGCGGTCATGTTTCTCCATTTCTGGATCTTGTCGGATCGTTTCCATCTTCGGTAGCTTTGTCTTTATTGTTCGGCTAAAAAGCACGGTTGCTGGAGGGACTCTTGTCGTATGAGGTGTAGCTCTGTAGTTTCTAAGAAAGCGGTACATCTCTTGCTTCCAATTCTTACCTCCACTGTCGCTGTCTTGATCACCTTCTTCACCGTCCTCACGAACCGCTCGACTTCGCCATTGACTCTCGGCCATCTTGGAATTATTTTCCGGTGCTTGAAGCCAAGCGTTTGTGCCAAAGACTGGAATTCTCGGCTGTTGAAGGGTGGTCCGTTGTCCGTCTTTACTACGTTTGGTATTCCAAACTCGGAGAACACTTTAACGACCACTGGAAGCACAGTGTTGGCTGAGGTTGATTTGACCGTTTCGACGATGGGGTATCTGGAATAGTCGTCTGTGATTATGAGGAGAGCGCATAGAGAGAGCTATTTGGAAGCTCTGCGAAGTCCATGCTGATCTCTGTCCACGGGGCTTTAGGTAGTGGAGACATCTTTAGTGGTTCACGTTTGGACTCCGGCGTTGAGATCAAGCAGGCACTGCATGACTTTACTTCTTTCTCTACCATTTTGTCGATGCCTGGAAACCACACCTTTTCGCGGAGGAGAGCCTTGGTTTTCACGACAGCTTGGTGTCCCTCGTGTGCTAGACTCACTACGCGTAGTTTCTTCAACTTTCTTGGGGACAACAATTCTTGTTCGTCGAAGGACTACTTAGGCTGTCGCGCTGACTGTGAGTTCATCTTTTACCTTCCGCATAACATTATAGGCCAAGGTGTCTACATCCGATTGATTAGCTGCTTTGTACCAGTTACCCTTCTGGATTGCTTCTGAAACTGCTCGTAGGGTTGCAACAGCTTTGGTTGCGTCTTCAATATCCTGAACCGTCAGTGCCTTTGGCGTCGAGGTAATGGTGAGGTAAGTGATATATTCTTCCGCTATCTTCTGCTGTTGGCTAGCTGTGGTTATCTGCTTGGAAGGGTGGCGTGACATGTAATCTGCAGGGTTTCCTTCCCCTTGTCGATATCTTACGGTTAGTTGATACGGTTGAAGTCTGAGGGCCCATCTCTCGATCCTGGCTGGAGGCTTGGAGCTCGGATCGCCATAAATGACCACGAGAGGCTTGTAGTCGGTGTAGACTGTCACAGGCTTTCTATAAACGTACAGGTGGAAATGTTCGCAGGCCCAGACAACAGCAAGGGCCTCACGCTCAGTCTGGCTGTATCGCTGCTCCGTATCTGTCAAAGAACGACTTGCATAGGTGATGATATGGTTATCACCGGACTTTCTATCCACTTGAGAAAGAATGGCAGCTAATCCCACAGGACTGGCGTCAACCGATATCTCGGTATCTTTGGCTGGGTATATGCTGTAATGGGTGCATTAATCAGCGCTTCTTTCAGCTGGATAATGGCGTGATTGTGTGCTGTCCATTCCCAAGGTTGATTTTTGTGGGTTGGCTGACGTAGCGGTTCAGTCTTAGTTGCGTAGTCTTGGATGAAACGCGAACAGTAGTTGGTCATGATTAGCACGCTTCGGACTTCGGACACTGCGGTTGGTGTCTGTAGGTTGACGATGTCCTCAGTTTTCTTGGGATCCGGTGTGATACCCTCTCCCGAGAAGACATAACCAAAGAACTCAAGCTTGTCTTTACTCACACTTCGACTTGTTTAGGGGTAGACCACGTTCTTCGAGCCTCCTGAACACTGCTTCCAGATTTTTGGTCGTGCTCACTCTGCATCTTTCCAAATACTAGAATGTCATCGCTGATGTTGATAGCTCCAGAGATACCTTCAACCGTCTCACGGATAACATTCTGAAAGATTTCTTCCGCGCTTGAAATGCCAAAGTTCAGCCGCTTGAACCGCATTAGGCCCAGGTGCGTACCGAAGGTGTTGATATAACGTGATTCTGGTGCTAACTCGAGTTGGTTGTATCCTTGGTTCAGATCCAACTTGCTAAATACTTTGGCACCATTCAGGTCACCAATGATCTCTTTGATTGTGGGTGTCACGTGACGCCCGCGTCTGATTGCTTGATTGGCTTGGCGCATGTCTACACATACGCGGATCTTGCCAGGCGATTTCTGTTTGGGAGCTACGACAATAGGAGATACCCATGGTGTGGGACCTTCAATGCGCTCGACAACGCCAAGTTCTTCGTCTCGCTTTAGCTGCTCTTCCAGCTGCTGACGCACAAGAAATGGGACCCAACGGTGAGGTTGTGCGACTGGCGGGACACTCTCATCGATGTGGAGTTTGATCTAGTAACCTTTCAACTTTCCGAGTCCATGGAACAATTCGTCGTATTCTTTAATTAGCTTATTTGTTCTTGGGGAGTTAGTCTCGCTGACTTGGCGTACTGCTTGTAAGAGTCCAAGCGCGATCCACCCGATCCCTTAATCGTAAAATTTCTCTTCTACGCACGTCGTCTTGAATTTCAAAAACGGTTTTAAACTTTCCCAGGATTTCCAGCGGCTTGTTAGATTTGTATGGATGAATCTTGACCTTTGTTTCTTCAAGCTCAGGAACCTTTGCCAAAGTCTGGTAGTCCTTTTCGTCTAATACATTGACACTAGCACCCGAGTCAGCCATGATTGTAATCGGAGTGTCGTGGATGGTAACCTTGAACAGGGGCTGTGATTGTTGTTTACCAGCAGTGATGTTAAATACATAAGCATCTTCGGCTGAACTGGGGCTTTGTCAACAATCCTATGAGCGTTAAGCGGCTTATGATGCTTTGATTCCGTTCCCTTGTTTGCGTTCTTCGATCTGCATACCGCTTCGTAGTAGTTTTGTTTTCCGCAGCCTCGACAATTCTTTCCATATGCGGGACAGGACGTTCCCCCCCCCCGGGTGCGGATACTCTTTGCCACAGTTCCGGCACTTGCTGTCTTCCGCTCCGGGTACAAACTTCCAGGTTGTTTTCGTACCGCGAGATTTCCTGTCAAAGCGTCCACCATCTTGTTTTGGTTTTGGAATATTCCTCGACGTATTTCGCGAGAGTTTGTTTATTGGTTGTTTCTCTTCGATGCTTTCGGCTTGGGATCTTGACAGTTGCATGGCTTTTCCGGCCTCCAGTAACTGGGTCAAGGTAAGATTTGGATTCTCTAGTGCTTTCATGCGAAGTTTGTGTGATAAGCAGTTTTGCACAATTTGCGTTTTGATTTCCCTATCATTGTCTGTGAATTCGCTAGTCTGTGAAGTCTTTGCTAGTTGTCGCAGACGAGTGTGAAATGTGGAAATACCTTCTCCGCTTTCTTGTTTGGCTTTACGAAACACGTATACTTCGTACTCCCGATTCTTTTTGGGGGTAAATTAGTTCGTTGGCGCTGTAGCTGCTTTTTCAAACGGGTTTTCGTCTTCTCCTGCCTCGGTATTGGGCAGCGTTTCAAAGATTTCGTTGACGTTCACTCGTAGTAAAAGGGCTCTTTGCCTTTTAGCGTTTTCGACACCCAGTGCCAGCAACAGATTTTCAAAATGATTAAACCATTCTTCCAACGGACACCGACTGCACCATTTTCCGAGTGAACATCAAACTCGGCAAACTGCGGTGGAGCTGCTGCCAGCTGCCATGTTCTGCTTGATTTTTCTTGGGTCTGTCTGTTTACCGATTGTTTATGCTTGTTTACTAAAGCTTACCATGGGAGTTTCTATCCCATCTTCGTTGCCAATGTAGTGTTTTAAGCCAACATCTTTATTCCCTTACTCTACTCATGCAACTCTCTAACCTCATGGTCATCCGGGTCCTACTGCTATTAACCGTGATTACAGGTACGGAAAAAGATGGCGGCGGTACATTTAGCCGCAATGCTTTGCGACCTCAAATCAGCTCAAATAACAACTAAACATTGTTTATCATGCTAAGATGGATTATGTAAGCAAGAACCTCATTCCTATCAAAGTTCATCGTTTCTAAAAACCATATCTTCCAATAATTCTGCAAGAAACAATATTTACTGCACGCAAAGGATTGTGGTTAAACGTACAAGTCGCCATCTTTTTCGGTACGGTCACTTGGCAATAAAAATTAAGTTTGCCTCATTTGAAAGAACTCGTCAAATGGTATAAGAAGACCTTTTACAATTTTTCTCTATCTTTCTTGTGTTTTGAAATATTTCGACCAAAGTCAGCGTGCTGTCCGCCATCTTGTTGTAACATCGGGTCTAATTAACTAGGAAATTGGTGACGTCACAAGCAGGGTAAACCTGATGAAACTACTCCGTGGGTGACCAAATTTCCACGGAAGGCTTTTCAAATGTTGTGGGTCAATTTAAATAGGAAATAGCGCAACAAAATTGAGTTTCTATCTCTTAATGTCATAAGGTTGGCAAGATAAAAATTTCACTTTACCCTGCTTATGACGTCACATGCACATCGAAAATAATTCCAAGATGGCGGACAGCACGCTGTCTTTGATCGAAATATTTCCAAAACCAAAACAGATACGAAAAATTGTAAAAGGTCTTCTTATACCATTTGACGAGTTCTTTCAAAAGAGACAAACGTAATTTTTATTGCCAATACCCTTCCGCGATGCGGAAAGCAAAGTCAAATTATTATCGCCAAAAAATTGAAGATTGTAAGAAAACTGATCCTAAAACGACTTGGAAACTGATTAATTCACTCATTGGCAGGGTTAACAAAACTAGTCATGTAAATGAAATCCACATTGGTGATAAAATTATCTCAGATGACAAGGGCATATCTGAGGCCTTTAACAATTTTTTTATTAATATCGGACCAAAACTAGCTGCTGAATCAACGAAACAGTCTAATAACCAGGTTAATACGTATATGAAATGTAGCTCGGATATTCCACCGTTTCGCTTTTCTAACATACCAGTGGAAAGTGTTTTGTTAACCCTTAAACAGCTGAAAGTGTCAAAAAGCACAGGCCTTGACAAAATCCCAGCCAAGATACTAAAAATTGCATCGGATATTGTAGCTCCATCATTGACTTTCATTTTTAATTTGTCACTTTCAACTGGGATATTTGTGGACGAATGGAAAAACGCACGAGTAAACCCAATTTACAAAAATGAGGACCGTTATGGGAAATTATGGGAAATTATAGACCAATTTCTATCCTCCCAATAATAAGTAAAGTTTTTGAAAAAGAGATTTTTCAACAATTTTACCTTCATTTAAATGATAACTTTATTTTATCAAAATTTCAATCTGGTTTCCGCCCGTATCATTCCACCGTTTCCGCCTTAATTCAAATGTGTGATGTTTGGTTTGATAACATGGATAAGGGAAAATTGTCAGGTGTAGTTTTTCTTGACATACGAAAAGCGTTTGATTCTATTAACCATGAAATTTTACTTGAGAAATTGGAATTTTACGGAGTATCTGAAATAGAACTCACGTGGTTCCAATCCTATCTTACTGCTCGACATCAACAATGTTTTGTAAATGGCTCTCTTTCGACACGAAGTGAAATAATATGCTCAACTCTACTACTCCCTGTTTATATGCTGATGATACTCAAATTTTTACCTCCTCTCATGATCCTGTCGAGCTTAGCAATAATCTAAATTTAGATTTAGAAAATATAAGTGACTGGTTAACTGTAAATAAGCTTCAGTCGCACCCCTCAAAAACAAAGTTCATGGTTATAGGATCTGCGCATAATTTGAAAACTAAAGCTGGCAACATGGCAGGCACTATAACTATGGATAATAATGACGTCTTGCACGTTAACTCCCAAAAATGTCTGGGCGTTGATATTGACGAAAAACTGACTTTTGCTGTCCATATTGAAAACTTATGTAAAAAGGTGTGTTCTGGAATAGGTGCACTGAGGAGAATTAAACCTTTCGTCCCGATGTATTCCCTTGTGGCACTTTATAAATCATTAATTCAGCCATATTTCGATTACTGTTCACCCTTATGGGATACATGTGGCAAATTTCTAAAAGATAAATTACAAAGACTCCAAAATCGTGCTGCAAGGGTCATAACAGGAGCTAATTACGATATACGCTCGGCAGATATATTGGACAGTATGCAATGGGATACCCTTCGGATTAGACGTGCTGGACTGAAGGGTGCCCTGTTGTATAAAATCCTTAATGGGCAATCCTCATCTTACCTGATAGACAGCTTTACAAAGCTCAAGGACATCAATATAGATTATGATCTCCGAAATCTTGAAACCGATTTAGCACTTCCAAAGCCAAACACAAATTTTCTTAAGCGTAGTTTTAAACATAGTGGTGCAATGCTCTGGAATAATTTTCCAACAGAGGCAAAAAAGGCAACAACCCTAAATCAATTTCAACATATAGTTGCCAGTTTACCTACTGACGTGGAGACATGCTGACTGACTGCTAAAATATTATGTACGTGGATTTTAGATTTTCTTACATTAATTTAAATTAGTCGTCGTGTTTTTTATTTAATTAGGTTAATTTAGTTAAGTTTTAAATTATTAGTTAGCTTTGTATTTATGTATTTAGGATAACTGACTTAGTTTGTAAATATACGCCCCTCCTGGAAATCAACAGTAGAATCGTTGTAGAGGTTAGCGTATTTAAATAAAGTGTATGTATGTACGTATGTATGTAATAATGCCATACAATGCTCGAATCAGCATTTTGACGGATGGTTTCTAATAACGGCCCCGCAAACAGATCAGCGGTAATATCACTGTGGCTGGGGTAGCCACTGGGTTCAAAATGGCAACTACACTATGTTATACTTGCGGCTAGAGAAAGGAATCCAGTCCGGACTGTGATTGGTCAAGATTAGTTTCGGGTATGATCGGGAAAAAGTAACATCGGAAGAAAATCGTATTGTATCGTAGTTCTTTCGGTATATTAATATGTCAGCGAAATATATAGATCAGTGGTCGGCGACTGTCGAGAACTAGAACTATATATAGAATGGAGTCGTCAGTCATGGCCAGAGATCATACTTTTCATGGGCGGTTTATCTAAAGCACCGATCTTTACCAACGGTATAAACATCACAGCAAAACACTCGTTGCTTTCATTTATATTTACCGCGAAAAATATAATACAACAGAGAAGGGCCCTGGAACCAAGTCCAAAGTCCAGCAAGGGTTACCTAAGAGTTCAAAATATATAATACGTTATAATTTATATATTATAATGACAGGTTTTGTGAATTAAAAATAAAAGTTATGAAATTTTAGGAAGAGAAAATGTCCTGAATCCTAACCCTAGCTGAAACCTTTGCCGTACTCCATCATGGGGACTTTGCAATAGCGACTTTAACGCGGTCACAGATCATTCTCATGGTTTGTGACTCCATGCATACTATAGTCGTATTGCGTGATATTGAGTATTAAATAAGGCTCCACACCAGTGCTACTAGTTCATGCACAGTTCATGTTCTCGACAGAAATACGATACTGGACGATTTTCTTCCGATGTTACTTTTTCCGATCATACCCGAAGATAATCTTGACCAATCACAGTCCGGACTGGATTCCTTTCTATAGCCGCAAGTCTATGTTATTCAGACTATATACAACGGATAGCTCTAAATAAGATGGAACTGTTTATAATTGTTTATATTTTCGGACCAATTTTGATCGTATGTGTGGTTTAAAAACTTCGTGTAAATAACAGTAAAAGGTTGGTTTTCAAATATCTGGCTTAAAATTCTTGTATATTAAATTTGTTAGACTTAATTTATAAATTGAATTATTGTACCTCCTGTTTTAATTTCTGTTTGATTTTCTTCCCCTTCGCTTTTATCATCATCCTCACTTTCATCCTCTGACATGTAAATTTATGCATTATTTTTAGCAGGGTCTAAAATGTTACTTTTCTCTTTCCATAAACAAGCATAGTTACAATCTTGAACGAAACATTGAGAAAACGTCATCAATGGTTTTACAAACGCGAATTTAATGGGGTTTTTTTGTTTCGTGAGGTATTTCCCTGGTCATCCCACTATCTCCTCAGCCCCCTAGCTAAATGTTGTTTAAGCAGAAGACAAAGACCCTAGTTTGAGTTTTTTAGTGCACAGAAATAATAGACTCCTACGAAAATTCTGTCAGTAAAAAAAGCAGTGATGGATCCAGCTTGATCTGGTAGGGGGGTGCTGCAGGGGCGGATCTAGAACTTTTTTTCACCTTAGTCAAACCATTCCTATGGGGGGGCCGGGGGCATGCCCCCCGGAAATTTTTTTGAATTAAGTTTTAAATCGTGTTTTCAATAGAGCATTTTATCAAACCTGGAAGGTGTCAAATAAATTTAGGGATAAAGTGGACGTTTTATTATACAAATACATTTAAAATTATAGAAAATAACGGGGGGAAATCCAATAAATCCAAGGAAGCTAGACATTAGAAAAGTGATTGACATTTTCAATGAAAAGGCGCATCGCATCCCACTGCAGCAAGGCACTAATTGAGTAATTGGCACCCCCCTGCACTCCCTGCACCCCCTTGGCCAAGGCCAGTGGGGTGCGCACCCCGCACCCCCTGTAAATCCATCACTAAAAAAAAGTGACGCCATTTGGGGGGTTCAAAATGGCGGATTTATAAGGGCAAATGAACAACCTCGTCCCCAGGACCATTTGTGGCGGGATCAATTCAAATGGCCCTCGCAAAGGGCCACAAGTTTATTAGTATTTTTTACTATTAAAGTGTCACTAAGACGAAATTTTCACCTCTCATTTTTATTTCGTCATTGTAAAGTATACCCACTTACAACCTATTGTACGAAGTTTTAACTTGAAATTCAAAGAAGAGACGCTGTTATTGCGATTAGAAATCTTAAATTTGACGACCTCCATTAAAATTTCCGAAGTGCAGTCAAGTGTAACTCGAGAAGGCCTTTGACGTCATTTTCTTAACAACATCTGATGCTGTAGAATTACTATAGAATACAAGGTTGTCAGTGAATGAAAAATTAAATATTCCATCATTCCATCAACGCACAAAGTTATACAGGATTGTAGTACGGTAATGAATGAGATTATTCTGCAGGGATTGCGTCCAATTGACAAATCATACGAGCAAACTGGATTAGGTTTGTTCAGAACATAACGCACCGACACGCAATTAAACCAGATGATTCATAGTTTGTTCCAATCAATTTTCCATAAAGATTTTTAGAGCGGCCTTACTACAAACAAGAGTTTTTCAGCGTGGTAATGTGCCTACTATTTGAAATATTAACAAAACTTTGGAAGCAGAGCAGTCTCGAGCTGCAAGGAAGTCGGAACTGTCGGAAAATAAGCGAATATTTCTTGTCCCCTGTTCCTATACCATACCATGGCACCATGCATAGTTGATAGTTCCACTTTCACTTTTATTTAAAAATTATAAAATATATCATGTAAGTAAAGCAAACGACAACGAAGGTTGAAATTGTATATAAAAAAGACATGTACTGTATATACTAGCGATTCATTTAGTATTTTAATACTTAAAGCAATGCTATTAGTCAGTATTAGATGTTACAAAATAGATAGCATATAAACGAACTCAATAAATATACAGTCTGATTTGCAAAGCAACAAAGCGTAAATACTAATCTAAATATTTTTAGCGGTAAAAAACCTAAGAAAATTTAACCAAAAACAATTTTAAAAGCTGAAGCAGTTCAGCACATTATTGATAGTTTAGTAGTTACTGTATACTCTATAGTTATGCGCCAGCTTTGTGAGCCACATCAACAGGTCATTGCCAATTGACAGAATTATATATACTGAATTTCTATGGCTTCGGACTTCAGCATCTGGCATCAAATACAAGCTAGAGGCCTAGAGCCACATTCATAGCTACCACATAAAGATACAAATGAGCGTATCGTGAAAAACTTCTTCCTGTGTCTCTAGCAGACTAATACTGTCTGTCTTTCTCAAGAAGAAACCACGACGTCAGAATTGAAATGTTGCAGCTTTATAGAAAATTCATTGTACATTTCTAGATCTTCGGCAATATCTTGTTAGTATTGCGCGATTATCGATCTCGTCAGCCGAAGCAATACAGTCATCGTTCTGGCAAATTCCGAAACCAGATTCGTCAAAATAGGCTACCATATACTCCAAACATACATCGGATGATTCCATTTCAATCCATAGCCAGAACAACTACTAAATGATGATGAATTCGACATTTTTGTTGTCAAATACATACATACATACATACATACATACATACATACATACATACATACATACATACATACATACATACATACATACATACATACATACATACATACATACATACATACATACATACATACACACATACATACATACATACATACATACATACATACATACATACATACATACATACATACATACATACATACAAATTTATTGCCACGTCCCCAAGAGGGCTTTTCAGAGACAAATAATTACAAATCTAAATTTAAAATACATACAAGCTATATACCTAATTAAATTAATAAAATCAATTATTTACAAATTCATTTAAGAGTTGTTTTTTTCAGTTGCTGTTTAAAGTCTTTAAATTGATCTACATAACTTGAGATTGCGATCTAGAGAGTTCCAAATTTTGACTGTTCCGTAATAAAATGTTATCTGTCCGCTTGCTGTTTTAAATAGAGGAATGTTCAAACTCTGTGAGTTCCTTGTCACACGTTTTGACACTTCGGAGCGTTTGGTGAACTGCTCGGATAAATAATTAGGAGCACAACCTGTCATACATTTGTATGACATTATAGCATTACGAAAATAAAGCTGCTGTCTCACGGGGCGCCAACTGAGTTCTTTCAGGATAGGGGTTACATGGTTCGAACGTTTCCGCCCCACTTACAACGCGGCACGCAAAATTCTGAAACTGCCTGCAGCCTTATTTAAGTTTGTTTCTGAGGTATTACTCCACACATTAGAACAGTAAAATAGCTTACTAAAAACTAGAGAGTTTTTTTTTTATCTGCGGCTCTCGTTGTTTCTTCCTTAGTCACGCAAGTTTGGGTTAAGAAAATGACGTCACAACCCTTCTCAGGTATCAATATTCACAGTGAAGAAAATTTTAATGGCGGACGCAATTTTCAGCATTACAAACGTTTGTAACTTTAAACCTATTTGTTTATATCAGTTCAAATTTTGTACACGGGGGGTATTTATATCTCAATAAAGTTTGTTGAAGTAAATTTCTGCAAAACTTTGTGGTCGATTTTTCGTCTTAGTGACACTTTAAGTATAACCCTCTATAACTTCTCTATATACTTCTTGTGAAAATAGTTTATATTTCTTTATCAAATTCATGAATAATTAATGAGGTTAAAGAAGCAATCAAAATGCGGCATTCAAGTCACATGTATACCTCTGTAAACACCAATAAAGATAAACTTTTGCACAAAGTGGTCTTTATCGAAAGTTAAGAATACTAATTAACTTCATCTATTGGTCATTTGATAAGTACGATCAAATATTTGCATCCATTGTAAATGCCCATACAGATCAGCCACTCATATTTTATCTATAACTTAAAAAAACATCGACTTAAAGCTGTCCGAGAGTGAAAGAGACTGGGTTCTAGTAAAAAAACAAGCCAAATGTGGCTTTTTTGGCAGAATAGTCAATAATGCAAAATTGATATATGCTAAGATGCAATCTAGTGTTTTATGAGAGACGTAAACATTGAGATTTGGCTGCTCAGTGGTACTGTATCTCTTGTTTCGACAAAAAAAGTACTTCATATCTTCTTTTCAGATACTTCTCTCGACATCTGACAAGAGTGAAAGCAACACACATCCCTCTGCTCGCATTTTGTTTACATTGTCGAACATCAGGCAGCAATTGTCACTGCCATTGTTTAAATCCGGATCTGCATGAGTGCCAAAAGATTTTAAATAAGCAAGTAAGTATAAACACCTGACACATCAACTACCCAAAAAATTGTTTGTAAAACTGTACCTGTACTAGCGTCTGGTGTATATTCCATTGATTGTGGTTCTTGGTCCTATGAAATAAAATAATAGTCTGTGAAATAAGATATTTTCCATTTATTTTCTATTCATTGCAGGGTTTTTGTCATTTTCAGTTTTTTCTGTTTATTATTAATATTCTTTTTTCAAAATATACAATTATTCTAGCATACACACAGCCTAATTTACCTTGTCAAGTTTGGCTTGACAAGTTCCTTTGTTCAAAAATGAGTATATGCAGTATATATATATATATATATAAAGTATAAAGTATAGTTTTACCTTAAAGTCTTCGCTACCAGAGGTTTCACCCTAAACGGGATCATATATATCATATATATATATATCATATATATATATAGATATAGAGCACTCTGGGCCCATGCGCACTTCACGCTATCTGAATGTACTTCACCGATGCTGTCCCACATGCGGTTGTCACCGACGATCGCATGTGTATAAGTAATTGATGAAATTCATTCAGATTGTTCCAAGCTGCACTGATGAGCTGTTGTACAGCGAAACACCGTGTCTGTAGATTGAACTATATATATATATATATATATATATATATACTTTGAATAGAAAGAGATGGAGGCAGACCAAAACGATGAAACTCGCGGTAGAAGGATCCAACATGGATACAGATGCTGCTCTTGATATAATAAAATAAGAATATATAGAAATGCAGAGACAGACAAACCTCTCGCCAGTCCATAAAATTTATTTAAAATATGTTTCGGACATTCGTCCTTCTTCAGTTAAAATTTTTACCAAAACTAGCACGAGGTGGTGCTAGGAAAAAATGTGACCTCTGCAAAAATTATTTTATAGAGGCCGACAGATTTTGTAACCTATGTACTGCAGAGAAACACTTAATAATATTAACTAAACCATTTATGGCAACCCCGAATAAGCATAATGAACTGATATCAGCATGTAGACACCAATGAAAATACATTCTTAAGTATAATTAAATGCACACTATCCATGCACATAAATTTTAATTATGATGTTGCGTGTGGTAGCTTGGTGTTAATAGTCTTGTGAATGCGCATGTTCTCAAGCTATGTACTAAGAAAAACTATCTGAGTCCCTGATGAGAATCGAACCCGTAACCTTCTGATCGCCGGTGAGATGCTCTAACCATTGAGTTACTTGGACTCAGATGGTAGAGTGTACCATCAACACGAACCAGTATAAATTGTAACCTCCACCCCACCATCTGAGTCCATGCACAGTAACTCAATGATTAGAGCGTCTCACCGGCAATCAGAAGGTTACAGGTTCGATTCCCTTCAGGGACTCAGATAGTTTTTCTGAGTATATAGCTATTTGAGAGTATGCATGCGCATTCACAAGAATATATATATGTATAAATAGAGTTCAGTGTGATAAAAAAAAAAATGTTTAAATTTATAAATAAAATTTCATTTGACAACAAGAAAAAACAACAGTAATAACCATCCGTTTTTTAGAAAATCTTTCTTTATTGCACAAAGGTTATCGCTTACTATAAGCTCTTCAGGTGCTAGCTAATTCTGGAGTGGTTAAGTTATTTATATAATATGTGTCATGTTTACGTCATCTTATTGTTACGCTAATATTTTGTTATATATATATATATATATATATATATATATATATATATATATATATATAGTTCAATCTACAGACACGGTGTTTCGCCGTACAACAGCTCATCAGTGTAGCTTGGAACAATCTAAATGAATTTCACCAATTACTTATACACATGCGATCGTCGGTGACAACCGCATGTGGGACAGCATCGGTGAAGTACATTCAGATAGCGTGAAGTGCGCATGGGCCCAGAGTGCTCAAACTTCCACAAGGGTAGTGAGCGTTGCATTATCGCTAATAGGTACCCACGGCAACTTCACAGAGTGCTCAACAACACCGAAGTGAAGGAGCGTACATAGTTCAATCTACAGACACGGTGTTTCGCCGTACAACAGCTCATCAGTGTAGCTTGGAACAATCTAAATGAATTTCACCAATTACTTATACACATGCGATCGTCGGTGACAACCGCATGTGGGACAGCATCGGTGAAGTACATTCAGATAGCGTGAAGTGCGCATGGGCCCAGAGTGCTCAAACTTCCACAAGGGTAGTGAGCGTTGCATTATCGCTAATAGGTACCCACGGTATCCACATATATATATACTGTACGTCACGACTACCATTTTGGAGGAACCTTAACAAAAGAATCTCATTAGCTGTCATTGGATTCTGTCAAGAGCAATATCTCACGAACAATATTGCTTTTTCATCTTTACCTAGATCTCATTTTTCACACCTGTAGGGATTTTCTTCTTTTCTGAAGAGGATGCTCGCCTTCCGTCATAGAATCACTGATTGCTGCAAATTGAAATTGAAAGTTAAATTGGTCCAATATACAGGTATGTGGACTTTTGGGGGGTTTGAATACTCGGTCTAAATAAATTTTACCCACCTTGGTAAACATAATCCCACAATTCCAATCGTGCTCGATAACAATGAGAATTTAATGAGGAATAGACACGAGTGACGTTATTAGTTGTGGAAAAAATGTTTCAACTTTTAGGGTCAAACACATATTTTCAAATGCAAAACAAACATATATTTCCTTTCGATTATTAGCCCTCGGAAACTTGCAGAATCGATAGAGCTTTAAACTTCACTATAATCGTGTTATTTTTGTACAAAGTAGAATTAAAATAGATTTCGGAGATTTTAACATAATTGCATTTGTGACTTACCTAAAAAGGTATCAACTTTAGAAATTTGGTTAACTGGCCAAGCACTGAAGCTATTAACTTCTATTTCGTCAGACAATGTTGGATAATCATTCCAGCATGAAAGGTGTTCTTCATATATTTCTTTAATTGCTACAACGACCCAGCCAGGTTCCAAGTCGTAGCCATGTGCTGTTGTGGCATCTTCTATGATGTTCCCAATTCCAACTTTCTTGCCTTTTCGCATCAAATAAACTAAAATAAAAGTTCAACAGCAAATTCAAGCCTGGCCGAGACGGGGATTGGGTTTCTCTTGAATTTTTTTTTCTTTATTGTTCTAAAAATTTCCCGGACAAGCAGGTTTTTTTTTCAGGTTTTAGCCCTTGGCTTCAAGTTTTCAGCCAAGCCTTCCTTCGCACTTGAAATTAGGGCCTCTAAAATTCCAGTCATTAAACAAATAAAAAAAACTACAGTACATCTTATTCAAAGTCTGTTCTTTTCAGATCACATATTGT
>JAWNZC010000084.1:22500-47500 GCA_035771165.1 Paragorgia papillata | reverse complement strand
GTTCCAGAATTGAACATGCTGGGAAGGCCTCTATACACCTTTTCATATTTTAATACCAGCCCTCCACCCTCACCCTACACATATAGAGATCGGACTACACTTACCGTCATCAGGGCTGAAAACATGTCTGATTTAATGCAGGTTGAGGTGGATGTAGACTTCGATAAAGTACGTACGTCTCTCCAAACCTGAAAGTTCAGCACTAAAACGTAATTATAGGTACCAGTTTGATAAAACTCTGCGCTTTGTACGTCCTCCTAAATCTACTATTTAAAACTGATGAAGTAAGGTGTTGCCATTAAACTTTACATGTAGCAACGATTCTGTATGCATTTTTATGTAGCACAGTGACTTTGACTTCAAGAAAAGGCGATTCCGTGTTCAAGGAACGAAGAAATTTGGCTGTGGCGCAAAAATCAAACTCCGCGAGGTTCTAAAGTTCCAAGAATTTTCTATTCCGGTAGGTTCACACGTTACAGAAAGAAACACATGTGTACGACAGCTATAGCTAACAAGGCCTTTGCTTAATTCTCAGATTGATAGCGATTCCAGAAAAAGACGCGACGTTGCTGCACTGAAGCTAAAAAAAGCTTTGGAAGAAAATACAAATGTTGGAGAACGGAGGATTTACATACATTTGCCTAGTGTCACAGAACATACCCACTCACTCGGCGAGGTAAAGATTTACGTATGTTTACTTTATTGCGTTATTTGCAAATTCCAAACAACCTTTTAAGAGCAGAAAAAAGAGACGCATTGTTTTAATTATTAGATGGGTGGGGTCGTGAAAGAGGTTTGCCCGATTTCGTTTTCAATTAATTCTGTCTAAATTGCCAGAATGATATTTTACGTATTCAGGCGTCAAAGAACAGGATATATATAATGTACTGTAGCCTAGTGTAAATAATGCCCGAATTTTATGATTTCTCAGATATTTTGGGGGTATCACCTCCACACTCGAGTAGCGAGACACCTGCTAGTAACACTCTTTTACTGCAAAGCAGTGAAGTTATAACAAAAATCTAATTTCTTACAGGCAACAGGAATATCCCAACCAGTCGACGAGAGAATAGTGCAGAAAATTCATGGTCTTGTTGGGGAAGGTGTGAACAATGTAAGGGAAATGGTCAGGCACATTCGACAATTTGTTAAAAAAGAATTGTTCGAAGGACAGCAACTTCCTCCCCCGACCAACAGGAGATACCACCCAAAGCTAGCAGATATCAGAAATCATATGTACTTGGCAACAACAGAAAATCGGTTTTCAAAATTTGACCAAGAAAACATTGCTGCCAAAATCCAAAAGTGGGAAAAGGAAAACTCTACAGATAAGTTCTTTTACAGGCCTTATCAGGAGGGCAGTGTGCAATTATCAACAGCGGTCTCACTTCAGGACATTGATGAACCTGAAATTAGAACTGAAGAAACTATGCTCCCCAAACCAACCTTAAACGTTGAAAAATCGTTCTTATTCGTTCATCAGACGGCGTGGCAGAGATGCTTGTTAGCAAAATATGGATACGACCTTTGCCTTTTAGATGCAACGTACAAAACCACCCGATTTGCTGTTCCGCTTTTCTTCCTTGTTGTAAAAACAAATGTAGATTACCAAGTTGTCGGTTCGTTCGTAACTCAGGGAGAGTCAAAAGAGTGCATCTTGGAAGGACTGCAGGTGCTCGCAAACTGGAACCCTAACTGGAAACCAGCTTGCTTCATGACTGATTACAGTGAGGCAGAAATCAACGCTATCGAAGAAATATTTACAGGTACTATAAAAATATTAAAGTAAAGTTAAATGGACAAAAGCGTGACAACGAAATGCTTTTGTTACATCGGTGTAAAAAAACTAAAGCGTGGTTTCTATCTAGCCGTAAGAGCCGGCGGCATGGACGTGACAAGGGGCGATGGTCCAATCGCATAGGGCTTTTTATTGCTGACGAATTCAACATTGTCTATGATTGGACCATCGCCCCTTGCCGCAGCCATGCCGCCGGCTCTGACGACTAGATGGAAACCAGGCTTAGGGGCCGTTTACATGGACTAAAAGTTGGCTCGGGTAAGAGGGACAGCCTACCCCCCGAGATAACTTTGTCGTGTGTTTACATGAGGAAATAAATTATGATTTCTGAATCGGTTTAAGCCTGGAGGACTGGGTATAGTTTAATGCATCTAATTTAAGATGGCCAATCGTCGGGAAGAAACTGTAACTGTACTGTTAGAATTAAACGATAGAATTAAACTCACAGAAGCTTTTTATACTTCTTCAGGCCAATTATCAGGTTTTCAACCATTGTTGGAGACCAAGACCATTTTTTTTCGCTTCGTATTTGCTGCTCTATCAATTGTTTCACTTATTACCACTGCTCATATAAAAGTTCACTTGCAAATAATTGATCTTGATCAATTGATAATTGATCGCAGTTTTGCCTCGGGTAGGCGAGTCAACTTTATCTCGCCCCCTAGGGTAACCCTACCTCGCAGAGGGTGACCCTACCCCAGGGTGACCCTACTACCCGAGACAAGTATGAAATTCCCCATGTAAACGCTCGCTGTCGAGACTAAGTAAAATGAACACAAAGTTCGCTCCCCCCAGGGTACCTCGGGGGGAAGGGTGACCCTTCTACCAGGGACGTTTGTCCATGTAAACGGCCCCTTAAAGGGATACTCTCGACCCTTAAACCCAATTAGAACAAAATGTTTTACTTCCTCTAAAAACCGACAAGTGCGAGAAAGTGCAAAGGACAAAAGGCGGAAGTGACGTAGATGTGAGAACGCATTACCAACGATATGCATTATAGTGCTCTCAAACTACGGCAGAGACATTCAGTTGAGATGGATTACGATTATTCATCTATAGAATTATTCATCTCTACTAAATTTCTCTACTGTAATTCAGCAATAGCGCTTCCAACCCCGACGGTACAGTTGGTTGCGAGTTCTCACACCTACATCACTCCCGCTGTTGGTACTTTGCAATTTCCCGACATAAGATTTGCCGTTTTTTACGCGAAAAAATATGAAAGGTAATTTTTCCTTTGCAGATCTGCTTTTTTTTAGATCGTCAATAACCTTTTCTCTTAATCGAGTTGTATGGTTGAGAGTATCCCTTTAAGTCTCGCTTTGGTAACAAGTGGATATTTTATGTCAATTTTTGACGGGCAAACATATACCTTTCATATTCAAATTCAAAAAGCCCCACGAGACATAACAAGGAATAGAATAGCAGACTATCTGCAGCCAATCACTGATGACTCTTCGTAAATAATTAAAAGTCTACCAATAATCGTTCCTGGGGCTCAAGAGTGTGGGAACAAAGCTACACAAAGCTAGTTGTTTCTAAATTATTCTTCACTTCATAATTTAATTGAATTGAATGGCATTGAAAATGAACTGGTTGGCGAGAGAAGAGCTGGATGGGTCTGAGTACGTAACTAGAGTTCTTGACTTGTCACGTAGTTGTGATGCCTTCTGCACCTATAACTGAACGGACAAAGGCAAAATAGAACTTATTTGTTTTTTACAACAACAGAATATAAGACATTTCAAACGGTTTATTGACAGTTCAAGGGAACACCCAAGGGCACGAACAAACTAAAACAGTCGTCTGACGTATACACAACGAAATCTAGGAAAACAACTAACTATAAGGACAACCAAAATACCATTCTTTTCTTTTCTTTTCTGCTACATAGACTGTACTGTTTACCTCTGTGATTTTCATCGTGAGCAAGCCTGGGAGAGATGGGTAAGCAAATCAGCTAACGATGTCTCCAGTCATAAGAAACATTATTGCAGGCAATGAGGAAAGTCGCACACTCTGGATCTGAAGAAACATACAATTCTGCTGTTGATGAACTTAAAAATTTGAAGGTAACAAAAACACAAAAAGCACACACAAACACATCCACACACACACACACACACACACACACACGCACACATACTTACATATACATACAGATATACGTCTGTTTGTTTGTTTGTTTGTTTGTTTGTTTGTTTGTTTGTTTGTTTGTTTGTTTGTTTGTTTGTTTGTTTGTTTGCTTGTCTGTCTGTATGATGTATAATGCACGTATGTATACAGTGCAGTGTTTGTGCGTATTATATATATGTGTCTACAAGGTGGTCGGCAACCCACGTTATTGGTTAAATATGGCTCGTAATCCTCGTATGACACAAAGTTATACGTGTACAGACTCTACATATTCATTTTGAGTAAATAAATATCCAGTTAAAACACGCAAGTACAAAACACTTGTCATGTGCATGTACATCTGTTTTGCTTCTCTGTAGATATGGAAAACTAATGGCAAATTACGAAAATGGTTCACAGGGACCTGGCTGCCTGAACGCAAGGTGATCTATTTCTATATAGTATAATAGAGGATATTAGTAGGAACTTACTAGTAGTTTACTGCAAATTCCGCAATCTGATTGCCTGTTCCACTTGCTATCTGTTGATCGTTATACAATAGCCTGGAGTCTGTTCTTTACAGCGATGTATAGATATCCAGATGAATATATATTTTTAAAGAAAAAAAGGTAGAAAATGGATGCCCTTTGTGTATATAACCTGATGCAAACACTCGAACGAGTTCGGGGGAATTCGAAAGTATACTTATGTAAAGCTATATAAACACATGCATGCAGGCAGCTATTTTCTATTTCCTAATTATTTGACCTGGACTTTGCCTAATTATTACCTCATAGAAATTTCAAGCTTATAAACTAAACATTGTAGTATAATAACTGTAGTTTTCTGTATTTATATCTATGATAGCGCTGGGTTTGGTTCTACCGCAAAGCGGACAATAACGTATCCATTCACACGAACAATGGAGTAGAAAGACAAAACAAAGATTTTAAATACAGTTTCCTGTCTGCCCACCGTGATAAAACTCTCAGTGGTATGCTTACTTCCCTGGTAGAAGAATTCCTCCCAGACAAATACACAAGGTAATTATAAGTGTTTATTACTTAATTATTGCATCAAGTAAAACCTAACTATATGTAAAGCTACCATTTCTCGTTGTGTTTCCACAAATGTTATGAATATCATTCACTATAGTGTTTATAAATTTACAGATACGTGGAGAAAAATGTTCGCTGTCATGAAAACTACAGACGGTACAATTCATCGCTCCCAAAATACCTTCTGAATCGGCCAAGAAGTTTCATCAAACACTGCATGTCAAATATAACTGCATCAGAAGATATCTCAGCCTCATCAGTTAAAAGCGTCAACAAAGACATGAGGATTTTTAAAGTACAAGGTAGCGCTAATAATTGGTACATGGTTGATTTTGGCCTTGCCAAGGCAGTTACACCTAGTTGCCAATGTCTTAGCTGGATGAAATCGCGGCTGCTATGCAAGCATTTCTTTGCAGTGTTTAGACATTTACCAGAATGGGGATTTGAAAAGATTTTATATGACTACACAAATCAAGCTCGCCTAACACTAGATAACGAAGTGATTCCCCTTTCAACAGACAATCAAGCAAATGGCGATCGTCCACCATCACCCATTCCAAGTACCAGTCCAGAAGATATTGATACAACACCTGTTAATCCAGTGACTAAACTAACCTTACCCAAATCCATGCATAATGACAAAACCAACTCAAATGCGCTTGCACGAGAATGCCGAGAAACTTTGCTAGAGGCAAAAAATCTCACATACCTTATACAAGATCCAAGGGTCCTTAAAGCATTCAGCGTCTCTCTCAAGCAGGTGGTATCTGATATCAAGACACAAATTCCTGCTGATGGAGGCCTACTTTTGGAAGAACAAAAAAAACGCTAAAGAAAAAAGGAAAGCAAAATTGCGTTCGAAGAAGAAAAGAGATAACTCTTTGCATCACCTACCCAATTTACCTGCACCAAAGCAACAAAAAAAGAAACATCCTTTCTCAGGTCGAGTGGGATCAAAGGCAGAAATGATGAAAAAGATGTATCAGGTAAAATTGTAGTACTGTATACACAGAGTATAGCTGAAAGCCAAAAGAATACCATAAACTGAGCTTACATTTTTTTTCAAAAATTACTTTTTAGGCTTATGTTCGAGAGGATTTTTAAATATTTTTTTTTGTGGTGGTGGTGGTGGTGAGGGGCTTACGATTATATACATGTAAATTTTGCATTTCAAAATAGGCCATTATTTACGTAATCTTCAGATCATAAGCCCAGAGCTTATATATTTTTTACAGGACTTTTTTTCTGTGCTTGCGGTATATTCAGAGGTGTATATTCGGAGGCTTTATTTTCAGGAGGGATTATATGATTGGAGGGAAATTTGCGTTTTAAAATAGGTCATATATGTATTTAATATACACGAGTCTGTGGGCTTATTTTTGTGGGCTAATTTTCTGAAGGATTTTTTCGTTTGGTGTTAGAGAGGGCTTATGTTTGGGAGAGCTTATTTTCTTAGGACTTATTACTGGTATTTCTCCCCGTTGACGAGTAAAATCATTTGGTGTTATACAGAGTTAAATACTTAAGTCTGCATCGTTCGAAAAGAAACGATACAGACGACAAGGAGTTAAGGAGGTTTTTGAAGACTTTATAACATAACCCTCGAGACATGCATAAAGGCCTTGTTTTTAACCATTGATGGCGGAGACAGCCCAAAACGGCCCGTTTATCATTTTACTCTGTCTAACGCCAGGCGATTTTAAAGTCACTAAAGGAAAACCCAATATGTTAAACATCGTTTTCATCACTTCTATTTCATAGGTAAATGTAGAAATACAAGGGGAAAACAACGCAGATACGACAAAGCCAACTAGTTCTGGGAGTTGTTTAAAAAGGAAATGTCCCCCTAGCATGACTGAGGAAAAAGCCTGTAAAAGAAAATGCACTTTTGCCTGTAAAGACAACATGCATAGCGAGGTGAGAAATATTAAGTACAACGTCATGCAGGAATGACTGGTATCATTTTTTCCCCTTTATACCATTTTTTTTCTTAGGTACATGTAAATTAATGAATTGCACAAAAGACTATATTAATTATAATTTATCAAAACATGAAAAATTAAATATATATATATATATAATTAGTGGATCATGCGACAAGGGGAGAAACAAGGAGGGAAGTACAAAATCCAGTTTTTCATATAATTTTATTCTTTAAATAATCCCCTCCCGCAATACTTCTTTGCTACTGTACCACAATTGCTTAAATGTGTGGGTATAATCATGTTTTATATATTTAAACAAGCAACAGTGTTTTATTGGGTTTAAAACACAAGGGAGCAGGCTTGCACCTACTATTAACTCATTCCCAGAATAACGCAATCATGTTATTAATTCTGTGTTCTCATTACTAACCCAGGTAAGATCAGTGACAGATGAAAAAACCAATTTGACTCAAGTAGATGGAAAACACAAACATGTGGGAGATACGTACGTAGGAAGCAACAACTTTTTTTTTCAAGGCAAATGAGTGCCAACATACTTACTAATCTTTACTATATTATAGGACACCATTTGAAAGGATTTTACAGGCTAAAGCAACACGTGACCTTAATGAAATAATGCTTGAATGTGGACCACCACAAGTGACATTGGGAAACCTCTGTACCTTAGTTCCACCAGACTGTTTAAGTGAAAAAGACCTTACTGACATAAGAAAAAAATTACCAAAGTTTGTTCCAGGATGGTTGAGTGATATGGTACGGTATATATTGTTTGACTTAATCTAACTTTTAGCAGTTTTATAATTCTGCCAGGTTACATCTGAAAATTCAAACAAATCAATCTGAAACCAATTTTAAACAATTATGATTTAGTGAAAACAAAAATTATAAAAGTACAGTAACCATTTTCCATCACGCATCAGGACATCAGGTGCTACTCATTTAACGCTCTCTTACAAAAAGATCCCATGCCAGGATCCTATCAAACTTTCTATAGGTACAATGTAATGTTGCATTTCCTACAGGAATTTGTGCCAATTTCTAATAAGAAGAAATAAATTTCTTATAGGAAGTGGAATCTAGGAATTCTTATAGGAAATTTCTTATCCTATAGGAATTCCTACAGGATCCCATAGCAATGTGCCAATTTCGAATAGAATAAGGAATTCTTATAAGAATTTCTACTGAATTTTTCTATTTAGAAGGGCTTTTACCCCTAAATTAACCAGCTAAAACTAGCATTAAGGTACATGTATAGACCTGCCGTGTGTGTTCCCTTTGCTAAAAAAATCATCTGCTATCAGCCAGCCAGTCTGAGAATAAAATTCTTCACATGCATGTGGCTTCAATGTGACAGGGTTAAGATTACTTGTTTTTTCTTACATTTCAGATAATAGAAGCAGAACTCTGTAAAGTAGAGAAAGAGCACAACGACTGTCTTTCAGCAAGCACAACTGTTGCACAGCTTGCACAGCATGCAGATACCAACACAAGCCGTCTTTGGCAGAATATTGACTTTAAGTCGATCACAAAAATATTAATACCAATGAATCCATCTAGCTGTCACTGGAATCTATTGGTACTGTAACTCATGTATACTTATTTTTAAATAAGTTTGTTTTACCAAATACAAATACTGCACTAATTACAGTATACAAAGCAAAATACATATGTTTGTAGATCACTTAACAATTTAATAATAATAATACTGTATACAGCACTGCAAATAATTTTTGTTAACCCAACCAGTCACCAATGACTAAAATAAATCAAATTCTGGCATTCAAATCCTGCCCTTTTTCACTGTTTTTTTTTTACGATGTCTCTTAAAAACTGTATCAGTGGAAAAGACATGAGAACTTTCAAAAATTAGCTGTCAAATTTAATTAAATCACATTTAAAACATATGCAATGCATATTACACAGCTTGCAAGTGGTAGTATATATGGTACTACAGTAGCTAGCTAAGCTGATGCGACTAGAATGTATGACTCATCTATAACTTGCATTCTTTCTAAATTAATCACTATATACAATCATGTAATTATAAGGAGATCATAAATAGTGTTTTGAGCTGATTACACTTTGTGAGCAGTCTGTACTACTATGTGGTCATTGACCATTGAACACTGAGCCATTACATGTAACTGCAGTGCTGAATACAGGCATGCATATACAGTACAGGGAAAAAGGTCCTTCAAATTTTTTTCTGATTGTGAAAAGTTGCAAAAATGAACTTGCGCAGGTTTAGTAGTGATATTCTGGTATTCTTTATCAAATATAACATAGTTTCAATTTTAATAAAATTTATAGCAGTGCTGTATACACTGTACAGTATATACATTTACTGTAAAAAATCTTCTGTGCACAGTTGGCTATCACAATTTGATTTTACCCTTATAACACAATTTTATCCTGTTGTAAATTAGGCTTTAGACAGGTCAAGCAGAGTCAGAAAATTTATAGACCCAATGAATGAGCAGAAAGAAGAAGAAGTAACAATAACAAATTATGCTGGGATAAAAAATTTGATTGACAGAATAAGGTTAGCATTCAGAGATTGCATATACTGTACTATACTGTACCTCGACCAGTGGGTTATTAGATGTAAGGAGATGAGCCATCTCACTAACCAGACCAGCTCACTCAAGGCTTACACATATGTATGTTGAATGAATAAATAAAATGTTTGATTGCACTCACACCAAAATTATGCAAAAATGTTTGCATGAAATAATATACAATGAGTGTAATCAGGCAAGCATTTGTTCTAAACTGAGAATCTTGTGGTCAGATTTTTATTTATTTCTCATCCAAATTTCAACCAAATTCCCACCTGTAAATTTAAAATGGTTGGTTTTAGATGATCTATGATCAATCTTTCCACAAACTTTCATGAAAACATAACCTCCTGGTGGAGGTAATAAGACTAGGTAATACTGCTAAGAATGACATTTCTCCTGAAACATATGTTTCTGTATATTTCATTTAGTGAACTTGTTGATACTAAGACTGGTTGGGACAGCAAAACCTGGCCATGTATTGAACCACGACACTTCTCACAGAATGATGGATATAACTGTGGGATATTTGTATGTGTGGTAAGGAAAACTAAGTTCTGTTAATTACATATATAGTTTTTACAGTAACAATGTATATGACAAAAAACACAAAATCTTGTGACTGCTTTTTAAAGTGGTTCTCTGATGAAAATATTGTTGGTAATGTTTCTGCATAATCTTAAAGATATTATGGTAGTTGGTAATTGTGCAAAGTTTCATTTCAAAATTCTCAAAAACAAAGTTGTATTTTACATGCGAAGTTTGTATTTTGGAGCACCGCCATTAAAGTGGCTGAGCTTGAGAAGAATGAGTCGAGGAAGCTTATGACATCATAGACTCAACAAAAACAAAAGATCATTGTTGTTGTCAATAAAAGGGTCATTGTTGTTATTGACTCTATGATGTCATAAGCTTTCTCGACTTATTCTTCTCAAACTCAGCCACTTTAATGGTGGTGTGCCAAAATACAAACTTCACACATAAAATATCACCTTTTCTTCAACAAATTTTCAAATGAAACTTTGCAATTTTACTAACTACCATATCCTCTATAAGATTATACAAAAAGTCACAAACATTGCTCACAATATTTTTCATCAGAGAACCACTTTAAATTTTTTATCAACAGTTTGCAAAATGGTTAAGTGAGGAAAAAGAACTGATGGAGCCTATTAACTGCAAACAAGAGAGACTCAGGGTTGCATCCTCATTATTTGACCAATTTTAATACAATCATGATGCATACATGGCCGCAAGTAAAGGTAAAAAATTAATTCAACCAGGTTTTAAGAAATACCAATGCCATATGGCTAACAATTACATGTATCACCGGTTTTATATAGTACTGAGGTAGCATAGCCTTTTCAACTTTTCAATAAAAATGTTCTTTCAATGTTTAGGAAGAACTGAACTACCTTACGATGGAGATGATTGGTATGAATGCAAGAATTGTTAAGCTGCTAGTTGCTTGAAAACTTAGATTATAAATGTTCTCATTCCAGTTTGAATAAATATAATCTGTTTTAAATTGCATCCTGTATGTACATAAATTAATCTATATTAAACTACTAGTGCTATATACCGTACTAATAAACCACTTAATAACCTCAACCAGTCTTTATGGTAAAATATAAAATCTTGGCCTTGAACGTACATGTATTAATTTTGCTATTGCTCAGTCAATACATTGTACAGCAAAACCTCAATGGAATATGTGTAGGTTAACCACCTCACCCGAAGTTTATTAGTGATATGCCCAAGGAATTTATATCGCTAATAAACTAAGGGTGAGGTGCTTAAATTATTTATAACATGATCAAGGAGGTTTTCTAAAGAATTCAATAGGAAAAGAGCTTGTGACAAGGTTCTATTGTTATTGCAATTAAGATTGGGAGGTTAATAACCTGTATATAACCGTGGTAACATAAAAGAAAATTGACTTGATCATATTATTTTTTACCATTAAGACCTCACTCTTGATTATTAAGTAGTTATTATTTTACCCTAAGCTGACATCCTGTAAATTCTTAATTTTTTGTACAGTACATGTAAGCTTAAAAACAACTTTATTAGCATGCTCAAAAAATATATATATTGTCAATTCTCAATAATTAAAGAGGAGAAAGTGACTAAGCAAATAAAACATGTGTATATGGGACTGTGAACTCGTATTTAGTATCACTATCCTCATCACAAAAATGTTTCTACTTTTGGGTAGAAAGACTGCACATTGCAGCTTCCATAAATTAGTATTTATTTTTTAGTATTTCTCACTTATTTTATTTTATTATACATATTTTCTATCATAATAAGTTAATAACAATACTAATAATAATATAAATAATAATAATAATAATAATAATATAAATAATAATAATAATAATAATAATAATAATAATAATAATAATAATATTAATAATAATAGTAATAATAATAATAATAATAATAATAATAATAATAATAATATTAATAATAATAGTAATAATAATAATAATAGTAATAATAATAATAATAATATTAATAATAATAGTAATAATAATAATAATAATGATAATAATATTAATAATAATAGTAATAATAATAATAATAGTAATAATAATAATAATATAAATAATAATAGTAATAATAATAATATAAATAATAATAATAGTAATAATAATAATAATAATAATATTAATAATAATAGTAATAATGGAAACTTTATTAAATGGTTTTTTTTCTTTTCTACATATACAATTATAAATCTTGCTTATAATAATAATAATAATAATATAAATAATAATAATAGTAATAATAATAATAACAGAAGCTTTAATGAAACTCACTAAGTAATACAGTACTACAATAATAACAGCAGATCACAATACATAATGCATTACAAACAGAAAAAGATGAGTTTGATAAAGGTGAACGGACGGACACGAGGTCCCAAGGACTCCCAACTAGGCAAATTACCGCAAATACAAAGAAATTATAAAGAAACCCACATAAGCCACGATTTAAAGTAACTTACCCAAATTTATGTCAAAACGTTTGTTTAGTACTTAGCTGTAGAAGTCTAATAGAGTTTATATAGGTAGGAGATGTTTCCATTTCGGACGTGAGTAGATAACCCCCCCCATATACCGCCTCATTAAATATTCAGTGTGATGCCCAGTGTGACGCCCAGTGTGACGCCCTGTGTGACGCCCTGTGTGACGCCCGGAAGTAATTAACGCACATAGAGTGGGTGATATAAACCCAGTGTTGTTGTGTCAGGATTACATTCATTTGGTCTTTCTCTGGTTAAGTACAACATCGCTGCAATGGAATGTTTACATGGTAAATGTGACGCCCTGTGTATGGCTACGGAAGTAATTAGTATTCAGTGTGATGCACGGTGTGATAATTAGTATTCGGTGTGATGCACGGTGTGACGCACGGTGTGGCGCCCTGTGTGACGCTCGGAAGTAATTAGTATTCAGTGTGATGCACGGTGTGATAATTAGTATTCGGTGTGATGCACGGTGTGACGCACGGTGTGACGCACGGTGTGACGCACGGTGTGATGCACGGTGTGACTCACGAATGACTCACGCCTGGGACATGATTGGGCAAGATAGGATTATATTTTTAGGACCTAGATATTCAAACAGAGTAAGTCATCCTAGAATTATTGCTAACTAAACCCTAGTTCATGAGCGAGGAAATTGTAGGAAGATAGAATGAGGAATCACTTCGAGAAGTCGTGAAAAGAACGATTTTAAGTGTCGAAATATGAACTAAAGGCAAAGCGATTTATTACTTTGAAAGCGTTGCTAGGTTTAACTGGAGTACAAACAGAGTAAGTCATCCTAGTGATTACTGCTAACTAAACCCTTGTTTATAAGCGAGTAAATCGTAGGAAGATAGAATGAAGAATCACTTTAAGAAGTCATGAAAAGAACGATTTTAAATGTCGAAATATAAAGGCAAAGCGATTTATTACTTTGAAAGGCGTTGCTACGCTTTCTGTTACTAAGTGTGATATTTGCATATTTATCCTGAGTGCACGTGCAGGAGACAAAAGAGAAACTCATTAGGGTCATTAAGGAGATTAAGCGCTTGGGCAAGTCTAGTCAAGAGAGTCATTAGCAACACGCGTACATGTAATACAGAATTTAAAATATTTTATTGAGAAATATATCTTTACACAAAAAACTCTTGATTATTTAGTGATCTATCGGTAACACTAGCATATGGGCATACAGTACATCTTATAATCCGAAGGCATGGATCATGAGCCTTGAATTCTGTACCACAAACATTACATATCAGATTTCGATTAACGCATTTGTTAAAATATTTCCACAAACACTTAGGACACTCAATTACATGTGTAAAATTAACAGGATTCTGACAACGTTCGCAATCAACAGGTTCGTCAATTATAGAATTTTCTGATTCTATTTCGGTGTAGTCCTTATCGTTTTCTGAATCTTCTTCGCAGGAAGTTTCTTCGTTTTCCGCTCTCTGATTCTGTTTCTTCTTCTGCCTGCGCCAACATTGTTAGCACTCGAACATTTTTCGATAAGGTTTTTTGTCAATGTTAATGTCGGCGAGTCCTTTTACAAATACGTTTAAACCAGCTGGTTCGGGAATTCCTGAGAAGTAAGGTGATACACAGTATTCTAACCAATTCGGCTATTTTTGTGTTTGGTATAGTTTCTTCCTTTGATACACAATTTCTCCTTTGGGATTCCATGTTAAGTTGACATAGGAGGCGAGTAAACTATTCAACAAAGAGGACGCGTTCGCTTCATCGACTCCGTAGTCAAAATGTGACAGTATTTCTTTAACACGAAAATCGTCATGTAACCTTTCTCCCATAGTGTTCAGGGTTCGAATGATGGTCTTTAAAAAATATCGTTGTTTTTATATTAGTTCTGCGAGTCCTTCTAAAACTGGACCAAGTAGGACATCAAGAAATCCTTCACCTTTTTGAACCAGTATCTCTTTTTTTCTCATAAAACTACTTCGGGGACTAGCCAAAGTTGATATGTCGTCGCTATAAGGCCTAACGACTTCAAGAAAAGCAGGTGATAATTGATATTGCGTTGACCAAAAGTTCAACATACAATCACAAATGCATCTAATTTGCTCAGGGCTAGCAGTCTCCAACAAACCTCGCTGTTGAATAGGTTCACTTGTACATAAAAGTTCAAGAAACGGTTTGTGCTTTTTGATCAACATCTCTATTTGACAGTCAGTGTCTAAATGAGGAAAACGCTACCAAAACACATATTTTAAGAGGGGGGAGGAGGAGGAGAAGGAGGAGGAGGAGAAGGAGGAATATTTTAAGACAGGGGAGGAGGAGGAGAAGGAGGAGGAGGAGAAAGAGGAGGAGGAGGAGAAAGAGGAGGAGGAGGAGGAGGAGCAAATAGACACACACACATACAAAAGCATTTAGCTTAAAATATTTATTTCGGTTTTCGCTCAAACATATACATATCAAAAGTTTTAGTAAGGTCTGCTTCTTAGATTATATTTAGGCGTTTTTATTTTAAAAGTAGCGTGATAGTCTTTATTGTCTTCTGGTGATAATTGTGATACATCTTCTTTTGTCATGGGTAAATATTTTGATCGAGTCATCAATAGATGATGTTCATACTCTTCTCTATCATCTGGGGTCATCTTTGCCAAGTCGCTTTCTTTCCAATCCGAAGAGCTTTCCCAGTTATGAAAGAAATTATGTTTAAGCGTTGGTTGTTCAACGGTGGGAGGCGGTGTTACAAAATAGGTTTTAGGTGTAGCAGGAGCTGTAGGGAAACCTCCACGGAAGATCGTCAGTTTCTTGCTTTATCTTTGGTGTCAAATTTTCTGAAGTTTTTTGGTGGCTGAGTTTGAAGATTAGTCAGAGGTTGAGACTGATTCTGCAGTTGGTTTTTTGAAACGTCAGAAAACGTCCCTAACTGATTGGAGTAGAGTATGCTCTTTTCTTCAGGTGTTAACTGTGGCGCTTGTACAATATCTTGCATTTTTTGTTCTGTATTCTACATGGCATTAACGATCGGAGGTAATTGATAGGATCGCTTTTGTATGAAACTACCCAGCTGTTGCTGCAGGCTGGAGCTATTTTCTCCGGGTAGAACATTTGTCTTGAGGCGGTGATCGTCGTCCGTAGTCGGCTTTAGATCAAGCATTAAATAACCATGAGGGCGACTTGTGGCTTCCTCGGAGGAGAAAGAGGAGGAGGAGAAAGAGGAGGAGGAGAAAGATAAATATATAATACGAAATTCTCTAGAAGTATTTATTCTGCTCATGCTCTTCAACGAGTGAACATGTCTTATGCCTGCAGCACTTGTGGAAAAACGTTTTCAACACTATTCAACATGGAACGTCATATAAAAAATTCCCATAAAAACAGTACTTATTCAAGACCAGCACATCTTCTCACTGACGCAACAGTCATGCAGCATCCGTTCACATGCATTGTTGCAGGGTGTACTCAGAGCGGCAAAACAGTATGGGTGAAGACACTTCTGGAAAACGCCAAAACTACGATTAATCCTCCTCCCGAACGTATCATTTGGTGTTATGGACAGTGGCAGCCCATGTATTTAGAAATGATCAAGACAATACCAGGCATTGAGCTTAACGAAGGCATACCCTCTGATATAGACTCTGATAATTTTCTTGATGTTTCTAAGCGAAACCTTATTGTTCTTGACGATCTCATGGATCAGTCAGGAAGAGATAAACGTATTTGCTAGTTTATTTACTAAGGGAAGTCATCACCGGAATCTCTCCGTGATCTATATTGTTCAGAACATATTTCACCAAGGAAAGGAAACCAGAAACATCAGCCTCAACGCACACTATATCGTACTATTCAAGTCTCCGAGGGATAAGCAACAAATTTCTGTCTTAGCACGGCAGGTGAACCCAGGTCATGTCCATGAATTTATGAAGAGTTACGAGGAAGCCACAAGTCGCCCTCATGGTTATTTAATGCTTGATCTAAAGCCGACTACGGACGACGATCACCGCCTCAAGACAAATGTTCTACCCGGAGAAAATAGCTCCAGCCTGCAGCAACAGCTGGGTAGTTTCATACAAAAGCGATCCTATCAATTACCTCCGATCGTTAATGCCATGTAGAATACAGAACAAAAAATGCAAGATATTGTACAAGCGCCACAGTTAACACCTGAAGAAAAGAGCATACTCTACTCCAATCAGTTAGGACGTTTTCTGACGTTTCAAAACCAACTGCAGAATCAGTCTCAACCTCTGACTAATCTTCAAACTCAGCCACCAAAAACTTCAGAAAATTTGACACCAAAGATAAAGCAAGAAACTGACGATCTTCCGTGGAGTTTCCCTACAGCTCCTGCTACACCTAAAACCTATTTTGTAACACCGCCTCCCACCGTTGAACAACCAACGCTTAAACATAATTTCTTTCATAACTGGGAAAGCTCTTCGGATTGGAAAGAAAGCGACTTGGCAAAGATGACCCCAGATGATAGAGAAGAGTAATGAACATCATCTATTGATGACTCGATCAAAATATTTACCCATGACAAAAGAAGATGTATCACAATTATCACCAGAAGACAATAAAGACTATCACGCTACTTTTAAAATAAAAACGCCTAAATATAATCTAAGAAGCAGACCTTACTAAAACTTTTGATATGTATATGTTTGAGCGAAAACCGAAATAAATATTTTAAGCTAAATGCTTTTGTATGTGTGTGTGTCTATTTGCTCCTCCTCCTCCTCCTCCTCTTTCTCCTCCTCCTCCTCTTTCCTCCTCCTCCTCATCCTCCTCCTCCTCCTCTCCTCCTCCTCCCCCCTCTTAAAATATGTGTTTTGGTAGCGTTTTCCTCATTTTAGACACTGACTGTCAAATAGAGATGTTGAATCAAAAAGCACAAACCGTTTCTTGAACTTTTATGTACAAGTGAACCTATTCAACAGCGAGGTTTTGTTGGAGACTGCTAGCCCTGAGCAAATTAGATGCATTTGTGATTGTATGTTGAACTTTTGGTCAACGCAATATCAATTATCACCTGCTTTTCTTGAAGTCGTTAGGCCTTATAGCGACGACATATCAACTTTGGCTAGTCCCCGAAGTAGTTTTATGAGAAAAAAAGAGATACTGGTTCAAAAAGGTGAAGGATTTCTTGATGTCCTACTTGGTCCAGTTTTAGAAGGACTCGCAGAACTAATATAAAAACAACGATATTTTTTAAAGACCATCATTCGAACCCTGAACACTATGGGAGTAAAGGTTACATGACGATTTTCGTGTTAAAGAAATACTGTCACATTTTGACTACGGAGTCGATGAAGCGAACGCGTCCTCTTTGTTGAATAGTTTACTCGCCTCCTATGTCAACTTAACATGGAATCCCAAAGGAGAAATTGTGTATCAAGGAAGAACTATACCAAACACAAAAATAGCCGAATTGGTAGAATACTGTGTATCACCTTACTTCTCAGGAATTCCCGAACCAGCTGGTTTAAACGTATTTGTAAAAGGACTCGCCGACATTAACATTGACAAAAACCTTATCGAAAATGTTCGAGTGCTAACAATGTTGGCGCAGGCAGAAGAAGAAACAGAATCAGAGAGCGAAAACGAAGAAACTTCCTGCGAAGAAGATTCAGAAAACGATAAGGACTACACCGAAATAGAATCAGAAAATTCTATAATTGACGAACCTGTTGATTGCGAACGTTGTCAGAATCCTGTTAATTTTACACATGTAATTGAGTGTCCCTAAGTGTTTGTGGAAATATTTTAACAAATGCGTTAATCGAAATCTGATATGTAATGTTTGTGGTACAGAATTCAAGGCTCATGATCCATGCCTTCGGATTATAAGATGTACTGTATGCCCATATGCTAGTGTTACCGATAGATCACTAAATAATCAAGAGTTTTTTTGTGTAAAGATATATTTCTCAATAAAATATTTTAAATTCTGTATTACATGTACGCGTGTTGCTAATGACTCTCTTGACTAGACTTGCCCAAGCGCTTAATCTCCTTAATGACCCTAATGAGTTTCTCTTTTGTCTCCTGCACGTGCACTCAGGATAAATATGCAAATATCACACTTAGTAACAGAAAGCGTAGCAACGCTTTCAAAGTAATAAATCGCTTTGCCTTTATATTTCGACATTTAAAATCGTTCTTTTCATGACTTCTTAAAGTGATTCTTCATTCTATCTTCCTACGATTTACTCGCTTATAAACAAGGGTTTAGTTAGCAGTAATCACTAGGATGACTTACTCTGTTTGTACTCCAGTTAACCTAGCAACGCTTTCAAAGTAATAAATCGCTTTGCCTTTAGTTCATATTTCGACACTTAAAATCGTTCTTTTCACGACTTCTCGAAGTGATTCCTCATTCTATCTTCCTACAATTTCCTCGCTCATGAACTAGGGTTTAGTTAGCAATAATTCTAGGATGACTTACTCTGTTTGAATATCTAGGTCCTAAAAATATAATCCTATCTTGCCCAATCATGTCCCAGGCGTGAGTCATTCGTGAGTCACACCGTGCATCACACCGTGCGTCACACCGTGCGTCACACCGTGCATCACACCGAATACTAATTATCACACCGTGCATCACACTGAATACTAATTACTTCCGAGCGTCACACAGGGCGCCACACCGTGCGTCACACCGTGCATCACACCGAATACTAATTATCACACCGTGCATCACACTGAATACTAATTACTTCCGTAGCCATACACAGGGCGTCACATTTACCATGTAAACATTCCATTGCAGCGATGTTGTACTTAACCAGAGAAAGACCAAATGAATGTAATCCTGACACAACAACACTGGGTTTATATCACCCACTCTATGTGCGTTAATTACTTCCGGGCGTCACACAGGGCGTCACACAGGGCGTCACACTGGGCGTCACACTGGGCATCACACTGAATATTTAATGAGGCGGTATATGGGGGGGGGGGTTATCTACTGACGTGTGTCCGTTTTTATACTGACCTCGGCCATGCTTCGTCGACTGTATTCGCGTGATGCTAACACAGATACTAGTAATAAATCCGCTGACAATATCATGCGACCGCTGGCTCAAGGTGATTCACGGTATGGCCATTAGCGCTTTCCATCTGTCTATCTGTCTATCTGTCTATCTGTCTATCTGTCTATCTGTCTATCTGTCTATCTGTCTATCTGTCTATCTGTCTATCTGTCTATCTGTCTATCTGTCTATCTGTCTATCTGTCTATCTGTCTATCTGTCTATCTGTCTGTCTGTCTGTCTGTCTGTCTGTCTGTCTGTCTGTCTGTCTGTCTGTCTGTCTGTCTGTCTGTCTGTCTGTCTGTCTGTCTGTCTGTCTGTCTATCTGTCTGTCTGTCTATCTGTCTATCTGTCTATCTGTCTATCTGTCTATCTGTCTATCTGTCTATCTGTCTATCTGTCTATCTGTCTATCTGTCCTATCTGTCTATCTGTCTATCTGTCTATCTGTCTATCTGTCTATCTGTCTGTCTGTCTGTCTGTCTGTCTGTCCTGTCTGTCTGTCTGTCTGTCTGTCTGTCTGTCTGTCTGTCTGTCTGTCTATCTGTCTATCTGTCTATCTGTCTATCTGTCTATCTGTCTATCTGTCTATCTGTCTATCTGTCTATCTGTCTATCTGTCTATCTGTCCTATCTGTCTATCTGTCTATCTGTCTATCTGTCTATCTGTCTATCTGTCTATCTGTCTATCTGTCTATCTGTCTATCTGTCCTATCTGTCTATCTGTCTATCTGTCTATCTGTCTATCTGTCTATCTGTCTATCTGTCTATCTGTCTATCTGTCTGTCTGTCTGTCTGTCTGTCTGTCTGTCTGTCTGTCTGTCTGTCTGTCTGTCTGTCTGTCTGTCTGTCTGTCTGTCTGTCTGTCTATCTGTCTGTCTGTCTATCTGTCTATCTGTCTATCTGTCTATCTGTCTATCTGTCTATCTGTCTATCTGTCTATCTGTCTATCTGTCTATCTGTCTATCTGTCTATCTGTCTATCTGTCTATCTGTCTATCTGTCTATCTGTCTGTCTGTCTGTCTGTCTGTCTGTCTGTCTGTCTGTCTGTCTGTCTGTCTGTCTGTCTGTCTGTCTGTCTGTCTGTCTGTCTGTCTGTCTGTCTGTCTGTCTGTCTGTCTGTCTGTCTATCTGTCTATCTGTCTATCTGTCTATCTGTCTATCTGTCTATCTGTCCTATCTGTCTATCTGTCTATCTGTCTATCTGTCTATCTGTCTATCTGTCTATCTGTCTATCTGTCTATCTATCTGTCTATCTGTCTATCTGTCTATCTGTCTATCTGTCTATCTGTCTATCTGTCTATCTGTCTATCTGTCTATCTGTCTATCTGTCTATCTGTCTATCTGTCTGTCTGTCTGTCTGTCTGTCTTCTGTCTGTCTGTCTGTCTGTCTGTATGTCTGTCCGTCTGTCCATCCGTCCGTCTGTCCGTCTGTCTGTCTGACATCAAATCCCATAGCATAAGAGATGAATTAGGATGGGAAACACTTGCTAACAGACGCTTAAAACATAAATATTTTATGATGTTTAAGGTCCTGAATGGACTGGTACCATCATATCTTTCAGATCTGTTTATACCAAATTCAACGACACAAAATTACTGTCTTAGACACAGAGGCACAAATCTCGTGTTAGCAAAACCAAACACAGAATACTTAAAAAAGAGTTTTAAGTTTTCTGGAGCTAAAATGTGGAATGAATTACCATTATCTATAGAATAGAATAGAATAGAATAGAATAAAACTTTATTTTACGAGGGAAAAAGACGTATTAACCGTAAAGGTTATCTAACATACGGCCCTCACAATATTACAATATTTACAAATACAACAGACATAACTAATACACTATATATGGAAATAATGTCAAGTGATAAACTAGTCAAGTAGAAACACATTTACAATTCAATAAAAAATTACAATTGACGCAAAAAAGGTCTTCCAGATGGTTAATACAGGTAAGTTTATGAAGAAAGTAATTACGGAGTTTGCGTTTAGTAGTAGTTAATCTTAACGTCAAAGCATCAGAAGTACATGCAGGTGACATGGCAAGCTGTTTGCAATCACTATCTAAGGCGTTAAAGAGAATTGAGGCGCTGTAGAGAAATGTTCGTTTACCAGAATTAGTGCGCGGGTAAGGAAGCTTAAGGTCATATAAGCAGGCTCTAGTACGAGCGTGTTGTCGAGTGGCAGATAAGAAATTGAACATAAATTTAAAAGACGGTGGAGCATTAGGATTGATTAGTATATTTAATAGTAGAAGAAGCTTCCTAAACTTAATTAGATCAAAAATTGGAATCCACTTAAGTTGGGAAAAAAGGAGAACAGAAGGAGTAGAGTACTCAGCATCTAAGATAATGCGTGCTGCACGCTTTTGAAGGCGAAGAATTCTTTGCAGAAGTGTTTTGGAACAATTACCCCAAGTGACAGAGCAGTAAATAATATTGGCATGAATGCAGGAGTTATGAAAACGAAGAGCACAATCTTTAGTTAAGAAAGGCTTAATCCGGTGCAGTAATGCAAGCCTATTATTGAGGGTTGAACATAAGTTTTCGATGTGATTAGTCCAAGTTAAATGGCTGTCTAAGGTCACACCGAGTACTTTAGCTTGCGTGACCTGTTCAATTCCTTCGCTATTTAATGTGACCGAGAGAGATCGATCAGAAATACCCCTTAATTGTTGGATGGAATGGATGAGCATGGTTTTAGTCTTGGATGTGTTAGCTACCATCCTGTTTTGCTCGGTCCAAGCTGAGATATCATTAGCAACATGATTAAGATTTACATGTAAATCATGAATAGAAGAACCTGTTGTTAGTATAGTGGTGTCATCTGCAAACATTGTAGAATTTGAGTGTGATAGTTGAGAAGGAAGATCATTAATAAATAATATGAAAAGAAGGGGTCCTAGAATGCTTCCCTGAGGAACCCCGATCGTAATAGGGAGCATATCAGACAATGTACTCTTAAAAGAAGTACGTTGACAGCGATCACTAAGATAAGAAGTAAACCATTCTAACGCTAGTGGAGAAGATCCGTACATCTATAAAGCTTCTAAACACGGTAAAATCTTTCAAACGTGAACTACAATCATTTGGTCCCTAAATCCGGTCTATTGTACCTGATTCTTGACTTCTTGACTGAATTTTGGTATTTTAATTACTTATCCTATTGTATATATTTGTATATTTATTTATCTGTAAATACTTAATTCGGCTCTTACGAAAAACAATGTAAATTGATAAGATTCCGAATTCAAATAAAATTTCTCTCTCTCTCTCTGTGTCTGTCTGTCTGTCTGTCTGTCTGTTTGTCTGTCTGTCTGTCGGTCGCTCGGTCGCTCGGTCGCTCGGTCGCTCGGTCGCTCGGTCGCTCGGTCGCTCGGTCGCTCGGTCGTCGCTCGGTCGCTCGGTCGCTCGGTCTGTCTGTCATTTGGGAATAAAGCTATTAAGTTTATATATTCAAATTGCCTTTTTGTCACTTGAATTCTCGATATCAGTCTTATAAATAATATTGACAGACAAATGAACAAGACCCTCGTGTCTTCACTGAAAAACTGTTCTCCAGGCATATCATGCTAACCCTTTCCGTACATAACGATTCAAACAACTTTTATGATTATTGAATCGTTTACGGAAAGTGTTATAATTTATTACACCTTTTGCAAATTAAGAGATAAATACCTTCTACAAAATCGCACTCAAAATGATAATTGATAAAATAGAAAAGACACGAAACAAATTAACATATTTGGCATCTGGATTTGCCACATGTTTGCATGCCCCTCTGATCCAGTCTTTTCAGGCGTTTCATTCAGTCTGAACCCTTCTGGCTCGAAAATTCAATAGATTTAGGAGCTTTAGCTATAACTAAAAACTCTTTAAAGCCTGGTTTCCATTTGCTCGCAACGGTCGCAAGCTATCGCTGGTCGTCATCGTCGCAACCATGTCGCAACGTGTCGTGTCGAGAAGTGTCTAAATCATAAATGCCATGTGTCTAAATCGTAAATACATCGTCCAAGAACCGCAACTAAAGCCAAGGTTTAAATGAAACGCCCCGGGTCCAGGCTGAATGAAACGCCTTCGGGTCCGAAGGGCATGCAAACATGCGGCAAATTTAGATGTCGAATATATGTCGATTTGTTGCGGGCTCTCGTGTCTTTCAGGACTCTGATTGTCAACATATTTATTTTATCAATTATTATTTTGATTGCGATTTTGTAGAAGGTATTTATTTCTTAATTTGCAAAAGGTGTAATAAATTATATGTAATAGTCACCACCAACTCTTTCCGTAAACGATTCAATAATCATAAAAGTTGTTTGAATCGTTACGTATATGGAAAGGGTTACCATGATATACCGCCATGGAGGACAGTTTTTCAGTGAAGACACGAGGGTCTTGTTGATTTGTCTGTCAATATTATCGACTCCACTCTGACAGAGAGGCAAATTACAAATCTACAAATAGATTAACTCTTTGCATTATTCTTTACCTGCTGTGTATTTTCTTTGTAATCTTTTGGCGGGAAAGGTATAAGAAAATAAGAAACAAAAACACATTAATATAGTATATATAAGTATGTGAGCTTAAAAACTGTTTGATGCTTTGTTGATATCAAGAATGCATGATCAAGGTCTCAGTCTATATTAGAAGTTACTATCGCAAGGGAAGTGCTGCCTCAAAGGCTATGGGAATCCAGATATTTGACAAACTTTTAAAACAATAAGCACTGAGACTTGGATTTATACGATAATAGATTTAAAATAAGGATACGCACAAATTACTAATAATTGATTATTGGCAAGGCTTTTTTTGACTGCGCATCGGCACAGTATACTGCATACACTGTATTGTTAGTGTTTTCCAACTATATTAGAGTCCTTAGTAAAAATCTGCGTCACAAGCAATACTTTTGTGTTTATCACCGCCCGAGATGTGGTTTTGGCAGATAATACTGGCTTCGACCTTCATAATTCTTGATATCAACAAAGTATATATCATCCAATAATTGTTTGCTAACCGTTGTGAATCCGTTGATCAGATTGACGGACTATTATATGGCGGATTATTATGACTATTATATGGCGGATTATTATATTTATATAATAATATTAATAATGTCTTGCAGGCTACCTGAAGTTTGCTGCACCATTTAAGAAAACAGTCCTCGTTTGAGGGTTCTGCATGCAGTAAAATCGTCTGGTGCCAGCAAAAGTAAAATACCAAAGTCTTTGCCGCAAAGTCTACATCAGACATCGTATGACTCGGACGAAAAGAAGTTGAAATGCGTCCCTCGGCGCAATAAATACATGCATTGGAAACCGAGAACGTTTTCACACGAAACTCAGGGAAATACAACGCACTCAAAATTATTAATAAGATTAAACTAGAGGGTGGAATAATGCTGATTAGATACTATCAGCCGACTTTCGATTATCGAAAAGCGTTAATCAGTCATCACCTTTGTTTTTCTATATTAGAACTCAAAAT
>JAWNZC010000084.1:0-10000 GCA_035771165.1 Paragorgia papillata | reverse complement strand
TTTTCTCCTCTCTCTCTCCCTCTCTCTCACCTCTCCTCCTCTCCATCTCTCTCTCTCCTATCTCTACAACGTCCGCATCTCTCTCTCTCTCTCTCTCCATCGTCTCTCTCAGTCTCTCCTCTCTCTGCTCTCTCATCTCGTACTCCTCCCTCTCTCTCTCCTCTCTCTCTCTTCTTTTTTTTTTTTTTTTTTTTTCTCTCTCTATCTCTCCCTTTTTCTTTTTCTCTCTCTATATCTCTCTATCTATCTATTCTCTTTCTCTTTCATCTTTCTTTTTCTTTATCTTCTCTTCTCTCTCTTCTCTCTCTCTCTCTCTCACTCTCTCCTCTCTCTCTCGTCTCTCTCATCGTCTCCTCTCCTCACTCTCTCTTCTCTCTCTTTCTCTCTTTGTCTTTTTCTCTCTCCTCTTTCTCTCTATTTCTCTCTCTCATCAGACTGTCCCTCTCTCTCTCTCTTCTCTTCTCTTCTCTCACTTCTCTTCCTCTTCTCTTCTCTCTCTTCTCATCTCTCTCTTCTCTTCTCTTCTCTTCTCTTCTCTATCTCTATCTCTATCTCTTCTCTTCGCTTCTCTTCCTCTTCTGCTTCTCTTTATTCTCTTCGCTTCCACTTCTTCTTTTCTCTTCTCTTCTCTTCTCTTCTCTATCTCTTCTCTTCACATTCTCTTCTCTATCTCTTCTCTATCTCTTCTCTTCTCTTCTCTTCTCTTCTCTTCTCATTCTCTTCTCATTTCTCTTCTCTTCCTCTATCTCTTCTCCTCTCTCTTCTCTCCTCTCTCCGACCATCTTATACCTCTCTCTCCTCTCTCTCTCTCTCGTCCCTCTCTCCTCTTCTCTCTGTCTCTCTCTCCTATCTGTCTCTCGTCTCTCTCATGTCTCTCTCTCCTCTCCTCTGTCTTGTCTCTTCTCTCTCTGGTGTCCTCTGTCTCTCTCTCTCTCTCTCATCTCTCTCTCTCATCTGTCTCACACTCTCTCTCCTCATCTCTCTCTCTCTCCACTCCGTCTCTCTCTCTTCTCTCTCTCTCTGTCTCTTTTTCTCTCCTCTCACTCTCCTCTCTCCTCTCTATCTCTCTCTCTATCTCTCTCCATCTCTTCTCGTCTCCCTCTCTCCTCTCTCCTTCTACGTCTCCTCTCTCTCTCATTCAACACACCTCCTCTCTCTCTATCTCTCTTTCTATTTTCTCTCTCTCTAGCTCTCTATCTATCTCTCCTCTCTTTCCTCTTCTCTCTCTTCTCTTCTCTCTCTCTCCCCGCTCTCTCTTCTCTCTCTCTCATCCACTCGTCTCTCTCTCATCTCTCTCTCTCTCTCTCTTCCTCTCATCTCTCTCTCTCTTTCTCTCGTCTTTCTCTTCTTGTGTCTTTTCTCTCTCTCTCTTTTCCCCTTCGCATCTTCTCTCTTCTCTCCTGTCTTTCCATTCTCTCTCTCTCTCTGTCTCACTCCTCCCTCTACTCTCTCTCACGCTCCTCGATCAGTCTCATCGAAGCTCTCTTCGTCTCTCTTCTTCTCTCTCTCTCTCGTCTCTCCTCTTACCCCTGCTCCCTCCCTCTCTCTCTCTCCTCCTCTCTCTCTCGACTCACTCAACTCTAGATAGGGAACAAGTTGTGTTCCTTTAGGAAACAGTCCCAGTATTCTTTCAAATTCCGGGCATTTACCTTTGGCGTGGTATTGGTTCGCTTTGAAATTTTCAACCCTAAAGTTTGTTTAATGGGAACGTAGACTTTGTCCTTGACATTCAAGATAGTTTCGAATAGTTATTTTTAAGAATTAGCTAGAGAACAAAATATTTGTCGTTTTAATTTGCTTCCGAATATCCATTAACGTCACATTTTGGGTCCTTTTTGGCAAAAAGGAATGCATGAACTCGTTCTACGATAATGCAAAGCGGAACAAAATAACCGAATTTAGCTGGTCGATATCCAAAACGTTCCGCTTATAAAGGTGGGGAACAATATGTTGTCTCATGATTGTTCCTCTTTACATTGTTCCGCATCAGTAAAAAAGAATCCACTCTTGACAAATGAAAATTTGTCAAACAACTTATTACGATTGTTTTACAACGCAGCAATAGAATTAATAACAAATTAACTTCAAAAATATTCATAATAATAATCTTGAATAATAAGAAACACGCTCTGATCATGCCCGACTTTTTGGCGAATTTCTATTGGCTTGGTGTTACAATAGAGGTTCAACTACTTTAGCATAAATAGGGAACACATGTACAATGTCCTTATAAGGAAAAACATAAATGCAAGGTAGGCAGAATTCCCGATCGACTTGTCTCAAGATTGCTGGAGCACGAGAAACGTCCGAAGAGATTAACACCTTCGACCAAGCGCGAACACTCTGTAGCAAATGTCCAGAACTGGGAGTTGGTAGCACGAAGGATTGGGGAGCAAAACGAGGACTGAGAAAGCACAATGCATTCAATACACCCATGGTTCTATTACTTTGACGAAAAACCATCGACAACCGCCAAGTCGGGGCACCATCAGTTTCAGAGCAAACCGGCAAATCTGGCACAAAAAACCAAGGAAAGGAAGACTCAGCTTCGACACATCGAATATCCCATCTTACTCCATGTCCAGCCCCAGCAGGTAGCGTAAATTTGCATTCGTGGATAGAACAGCTGCTTGCAGGTGGTGGAAAAAGTAAGACACAAGCTATTCAAACCGCCAAGAAGATGTCTGAAGTTCTTAAATATATCCTATGAAGATGAAGATTCGATGTTGACGGACGATATCAATAGACTTTTGCCTGGGGTTCGACCAACACTTCCTATGCAAATTTTATAACGACAATGGCAGAAAAATGGAAGTTGAGTTATTCTGGCCAAATGGCGTACTAGAATGCTATAGCCGATTTAATCGATTATCGAAGAATAAAAATTACCATGTCGCAGAAGTTCTTGGAAAATGTCAGTGTGACGGAAAATTTATTTGAAACGAGCCAAAAAGTGCATCGAAAAATGATGAAGTGTGCAATGGACCAAAGACATGGGATATCGATACATTAGAAAGCCAAAGGGAACTCTGTGGGCCAACAATGTGAAGAAAATGCTGGAGGTCATACCGAACCATATGGCCAAGATAATAAGGGAAAAAAAAAAAAAAAAAAAAAAATTCTTCAACGATGCAAAACGAAAACGGCGACTTAGCGTCATCGGTCAGCCTTGACGATCTATCGTTTGCCAACATGTTTATCCGCCAATTTCTGCGTTCTATACAACGTGAAATGAGTCACGGCCGATGACATAGCCCCAGTACTTGACGCTATAAATGAGATCGAGACTAATGCGAGACAGAACGGTGGCATAATTAGACCAGCGTCAATTCCAAACCGCGTGCAAAGTAAAGGCTTTCGATTCGCTTATTTTGGATCGTACTGGTCTTCGAATCATCGACGATTTTGTCAAATACATCCGACCCCACGTTTGAAACCCAAGTGCACCTACCTGCTGGTTACTCCGCAACGGCATGCAGTACGACAAGCTGTCCCGACATGAAGATCCGAAATTGGTCTACGACGTCAATCGGCAAATACATTCATGATACCGACTAGACTCCCGGGCAGATCAACGAGACGGAAAGTGAACAAATCGCTGTCACCTCAGTGATCGGCAAAGCGGTGTCTGGAAGACCAAAAGCAACAGTTCGAGTGTTGCGCAGATTCTACTACAAAAAGAAACGTTCACAGCGAAGTGGCGACTAAAGCGCGGGATAGTCTTCCAGAAAATTAGAACAAAACAAAAGAAGTGGAGTCGAGAAAGAACTAGCGTAAAACGTTAGAACTATCTCAAAACGGAATCAGAGGTCGAAACGTCGGCAGAAAAGTCCGTAAGGAATACCACACAATCACTTATCACAAGCGTCCGAATCATCACAGGAAGAGAAACCGACGGAAATACAATTTTCCCACAATCGGACGAAGTCCAACCTCAGCTGTTCGCCAGCACCTTCGTGAAACCCCCCCCCCCCCCCCCCCCCCCCCCCCCCCCCCCTCCCTCCCCCCCCACCCCCCCCGCCCCCCCCCCTCCCCCCCCCCCCCCCCCCCCCCACACCCCCCCCCCCCCCCCCCCCCCCCCCCCCCCCCCCCATCCCCCCCCCCCCCCCCCCCCCCCCCCCCCCCCCCCCCCCCCCCCCCCCCCCAACCCCCCCCCCCCCCACCCACCCCTCCCTGCAAGTTTCGTCTTCTACACCGAATAACGAAAGACCAAAAACGTTTGCGGTTTACCGCGCAAGAAAATGCGCCTCTAAAGCGAGGCATCGTACAAACATGAGGTTTGGCCATTGGACAGCAATTTTACGAGATTCCCCCGAGATTTCGTTACCGTGAAGGACGAAACTGCCGATACTCTACAATAGCGAGCCTTGTCACAATCATTTAGCAAAACAACTGCGGGATTAAAACAAATGAATGTTATTAATAATTAAAAGTTATTACACGACAACTGCTTTTTGTGAGTTACTCTTAAATACCATCTGTTACACATTTTACGAATGCGCACACACACACACACACCACAACACACACACACACAGCATCACACACACACAACACACACACACCGCGCAAAAAAAAAAAGAAAGATAAAAACAAATTTATAAGGTAATAGCATGTTTTTCTTTTCAGTTTTATTTTGGACGAAAAAAAATCCTCGATTTTACTATGGTTAATCGGTTCTTGCACAATTTCTTTCGCTTAGGAACAAGGTAGACTTCGTGTGGAATAAGCGGTCTCTGTTTGTCGTCGTCATTTAAAGCAGTTTTCCTAGTTCGGACCAGTGGTGGTTGACTGAGAATGTCTTTTGTGATAGGTATTCAAATACTAGGCTATGCGTTTTATTTTTATTGAAGGCTGGTGGCTGGCATACGTTGCAGGCTACCACAGACACGTTGCTGCGAACCGAATTTCGTGGCGGATCTGGTTGAGCTCAAACCGCTTAAACTCGTACACTCGGGCTCCGCTCTCGGAATGCGGGTGGCCTTAAGTGGAACCTGTCGAAAAGTAGCGGGACCAGACCAAAGATCCGTGACACTTGCGTTGTAACCAAAGTCCTATTCAGCATGTTTTTGCTGCTTTTTGGCGAATAGCCACTTTGCTTTTGACATCGTACTTTTTGGAAGAATGATATAACCACAGCTTGTGTACGGCAATCCTCCCAAAGGGACTTGTACAATGCTGGATCGGTTTTCTCAAATATCTCTTGGTTTTCGATGAGGTCACTCTCCGTTTTGGTTCCAGGCCCGCCAAGGGTTGGCAAATGCTGCTTCCATTTCATCTTCAATATTTTGCTTCCCTCTTTGCATTATCTTTCTCGGATGATCTTCTCCACCGTCTCTCGTGAATTTTCATCTTTAGTTGGTTTCCGGGATAGTTTCTTGGTCGTCGCGAACTGTTCGCATTCTTCCAGAGCTGTTAACAGAATTTTGCTTTCACCAGATACCGTATCCTTGTATTCGCGTAGGCCGATTTTTGCTTTTCTCGCAATGAGCTTATTTTTTATTTCCGCTCAAATGCTTGAATCTCAACGACGTCTCGTGACACTTTTCCAATTCATCTTGTACTCGTGTTTCCACATCAACCACTGCTCGCTGCGAGGAGGCTTGAGACTACGAATCCAATCGAGTCACTCGTCGCCTCTTTGACTTGGTCCAGCTGCGGTCATCTTTCGAAGGCTTCTTCGTATTCACTATCGGCGTCGTCAGTACTTTCGACAATCAATCTTACATTCAAATGCCGAACAACTCGTGTTTCCTCGTCAGATGACAGTTTTTCATTCGCATCATCTTCATCCATACCATTTTCGTGTAGAACATGACCTGCGTTGTTCATTGCCCCGATGATGCACTCTAACGGATGTTTTTTCAGCCAAGTAAAAGCTTCAGGCACTGGAGAAGGCAGTTTTTTGAACTTGTATCTGCGCAATCGGGTATCACATAGCGTCGTTGTCCACTGTACTACCAAAATCCATGTCGGTTTGCGATGCCGATAAGCTATAGGGCATTTGTTTGACAAATCCTTGGCATGTCATGAAACATTGCGTCGTGAGCAGTCCAACCGCCTTGCGCTAGAATCTTCCAGTCGTCAAGATCCATCATTTTCAACGTGAGCTTCGCCTAGAATAAATGACTTCGCAATCATCGTTGATCATCGCATTGTTGAATTCGCGCTGCTTGGTTATCTATCTTTGCTAATGCGTTTTGGGTGGACAATACCTTACCCTTGAATTGGACTGAAACAAACACGTCTTTAACCGCTGTTGGGTTCTCCAATAAGAAATGGCAACTTTCTCCTTGTGCGCTCTTACCTCTGTGGTAGGTATGAAGTCGAAGGGAAAAAAAAATAATTCCTTCACAGAAATGACATGATTCTCATCAGACGAAAGAACTGTTCTCCAGCACCTCTTGAAAGAACTTTGCTTTCACAATTCTGCATGGTACCACGACGTAGGCGGAGAATGCTCGTGGTGTTATCATATCCGTATTTCCGCTTCTGGTATTGCGTTGCTTGTAAATCTCTCTGTCTTTGAGGGACAAACAAGCGACCGTCGCTTATTTCGATTAGGTTATAATCCACTCTGATTTGACGTATGGCTTGACTGTCCCTATTACTGAGTTTGTTGACGACAACACCGCATACCGTACTATTGAATAATTTTGGCTTTTAAATATACCGCGTTGCCTTCGAGTGTACCGATAAACTTCTCAACGTAACATTTCAATTGGTAGGTTTGAATTTAGCCCCAATCCCGGGAATCAATCTGAAAACCTCTCCCTTGTAAAGGGCAAAATTCAACATTTTTCATGATTTTCCTCGAAGTCGTGAATAAGTATGTACACATGGATCGGTAGTTAATTCGCTTGTTAGACAGTCTTCTTCTTCCGCGACCAATTTCAGCAGCAATGCCCAACTATATCGATGCTCGAGACCCAGACCGTCGAAGACTTTTTAACGCCGTTTCGATCTGCTTACTACGCATTTGACACCATTGTGAATCTTACAACTTTTTTTCTACAGTTACAATCTCAGATACTTGACTTATGGTTGGTTCGTCGTCTGTCACGTCCAACGTAGGTTTTGGCTCGAAGCAACTTTGGCACGACTCGTTGACAAGTTCCAGCATGAAGGAAGAACAAATGATCTTTTAGTTACTGTGAACAAGAGCTCGAATGCAATTTTCTTTTTCGCTGCCTCTTCTATCACGATACCGTTTTTTGCGTCGATCTCCACGTTGCATATTCAGTAAGCGCCTTTTCACATCGAAAGGTCTCGCATCGGTGTCTCCACTTTTTCGATGTAACCTGCAATCCAATAACTTATTGTCTGGATAAAATTTTCCCCGGCCCCCTTATTTTCTTCCGAATCGGCCGATTCAGTATGTAATTCTACTCTGCGACGAATTCGTTTCCGACAACAAAGACTGCTCTGACTCAACTGTTTCCTCGTTGATTTTTTTCATCACTTGCTGACTTTTTATTATTGTCGTCGAAAACAGAGATTGCTGAAAAGAAGAATACCACGTTATGGTATGTCGGCAACGCTCTTGTCGCATTCGTTTCGTTTCTCAGATATCATATACCCATGCCTTATATAAAACCTGCTTGCCCACCAGCAACTCTCGCATCACACATTTTCACTGTAAATACAGCTAAACCACGCATGTACGATCGTCACTAAATAACATCGCGCAGAGTTTTTATAATTAGCAATATCTATTGAGCTGCGCTTGCTGGTCTCCGAAGCGTAGTTCCATCTTCTTTGTACCGACATGTTCCAATTCCAAGGCTGTTCCCTTTCGAAGTTCATGTTCTTTTATACTTTTCCGGGCGTTTTAATTATTCCGGTATTTTGAAACCTCGAGGTTTTAAAAACACACATATTATTCACTCTGATTCACTTATGGAAATTTATACGGAGTTTCATAAATGTTTGACTGGAAAGAACAAGGCAATATTATGGAAATATTTGTCTAGTTGTCTCCCAATAGATTATATATATAGTTGTTTTAGTTCATTGTCACGGGTTATAATGAATTCATGTTGTCCGAGTTATACATAATTAATTTTATGTCCACGGTTATAACGATTTCTGTTTTGACCGAGTTTACCGATAATTATTTAAAAGACCATAATTATGTAAATTCGTGACAACAGAAATCAGTATAACCATGACAATGAACTAAAACAACTATATAATCACTTGGGAGACAACTACAGTATTCAAAAATATTTCAAAAATTTGCGTGTTCCTTTCCAGTAAAAACATTTATGAAAATCCGTAAAACATTTTCCAATAATGTGAAACAGAGTCGATCGAACCCTCAAACCGAAACGATAAATATAGATTTGTGCCTGTGTTTTTTTACTTGCACACATCCTCGAATTCGCCGAGGAAAATTTAAGACTGCAAAGTTTTACAACAATAGCCCAATACACCTATACCCTAATAACACTAACTACACTAATACACTAAATACACTAAAACTACACTAAAACTACACTACCTACACAAAACCTACACAAGACTACACTAAAACTACACTAAAACTACCCTAAACTAAAACAAACTAAAACTCAACACTAGAACTACACAAACAACACTAACTCCACTAAAACTATAACACTAAAACTACACTAACTACACTAACTACACTAAAACTACACTAAAACTACACTAAAACCTACAACTAAACCTACACTAAAGACTACACTAAAACTACACTAACTACACTAGAAACTACACTAAAACTACACTAAAAATTACACTAACTACAACTAACCATACACTAAAACTACACTAAAATTACACTAACTAACTACACTAACTTACACCTAAAACTTACACTAACTACACTAAAACTACACTAACTAAACAAACCTACACTAAAACTACACTAAAACTACACTAACTACACTAACTACACTAACTACACTAAAACTACACTAACTACACTAACTACACTAAAACTACCACTAAAACTAACCTAAAATTTAACACTAAAACTACACTAAACTACACAAAAACTACACTAACTACACTACAACTGAACACTAATACACTAAACTGCAATGCCGATAATCCGTTGATATCCGCCCTTATTTTTCCATTAGTTAGTTTATGCTACTACTTCACTTTTTTAAACCATTGGAAAAAATTAAGGAACGGATTAGACGTATATCACGGATTAAGGCATGCAAATTAGTTTAAACTAATACTAATACTAATAACTAATTTGCATACCTATCTCCGTGATATCCGTCCTCATATTTACATAAACATACATGCAACAAGTAACTCACTTTCTAACCCTTTAAAAATAAGTACGGAATGGACGGAATATCACGGAGTTAGGCATGCCAAATTAGTTTACAAACTAAAACTAATTACTAATAACTAATTTGCATACCTATCTCCGAGATATCCGTCCTCATTTTTACATAAACTTGCCATGCTACTGACTCACTTTCCAACCGTTTAAAAATAAGGACGTATTTGGAACGGATATCCCGGAAGTTAGGCATGCAAATTAGTTTAAAATCAGTATTATTTATTATTATTAATTATTATTATTATTATTATTATTATTATTATTATTATTATTATTATTCATTATTATTATTATTATTATAATTATTATTTAATCATTATTATTATTAATAATATTATTATTATTATTATTATTATTATTAATTAAATTATTATTATTATAATAATATTATTATTATTAATTATCTATTCAATATTATTATTATTATTCATTATTATTATTATTATTAATTATTATTATTAATAATTACATATTTTTATTAGTATAAGAATATAAATAATCGTAATAATTAATATATAATAATGGAAACATGTTATTAAATGTCATTTTGGGGGAGATAATATACAAATTGTAAATCTCGCTTATTTAAGGTAAATTACAATCGGCTACTGTGAATCAAAACACTAACAATAAATAGACCTAATAACTATATATAACAACATAAAACAAATA
>JAWNZC010000083.1:187500-280161 GCA_035771165.1 Paragorgia papillata | reverse complement strand
AAGGCATTATTCAGAAATGAAAATCGTTTGAGTACGTTAAGAGAATATTGTCTAAAAGTATTTCAGACACCAACCCCCCTGACGTCACCGCGTAGCTCCAGTCAAACTTCGAAAAGAACAAAACGAAGAGACAAAAAACGTACATCCATATAAATGGGTTAAATAAATTTATTTCCTTGTAAAGCTTTGATATTACAATAAAGATATTGTATTCAACATTATTTTGTCTTGTATTTATATTACACACTTTATTTTTTTTATGCATAAAGTCCCCGAATACTAACAGGTCATTCCTTTCTTTATTAATCATAAAACTTGCCAAACAACTGTTTGACTTGGGTTTATTTAATACATCTATGTAAAGCATAAAATAAAACAATATTGTCCACACACGCGGGACCCTAATGTCTGTTAAAGTCTGTTCATTCCAAGGTTAAAACTGCTAGTATGATCTAGTAATAACGTTGCATAGGTTTTGGTATTAAAAGCTCGGTCCTTTGTCCGTACGAGTCCTATGAACTCCCCTTGGCCATCTGAGGTGAGATAAATTGCTACCCAATGCGTACCTGGCCCCTTACTTAGGATCCACATTTCAGAATAAAAACCTCTAGGTCTTTTAAGTATCTGAATTGGTAGTCGATCCGGATGGTAACACGTCTTTCAAATTACGGTCTTGGTAAATGGATCACTTTTCAGGAAGTTCAGGATTTGTAGAGTGTTCATCTTAACTGCTAAAGTCAACATAGAACGTTGCGGTTGGCGTCAATTTCGATAAGACTTTGGAATTCTCCAAGCACTACGATATTTATAGCTGTTGTCGAGAGCCGTTCCAAATTGACATTCTATCGATACGTTTCCATTTTTAATCGGTTGAATATGATCGCTCAGACATAGATCAGCTGTCAGATCAAACACGAATAGAGTGTACCCATTGGCATACTCGTCTCGTGTAATACCATTGCCATCATTTTGAAATAACTTGTTAGTACCAGCATACAAGGTTTGGAACGCAGACACGTAGTTACTTCCTCTCGCAGCAGCAAATTTCAGTTGTAGGGGTTTTCCAGGCAAATGCTCCCCATTTACCGTTAGACCAAGAGAAGTGATGTCGTAGTTTTTGAAATTGAAAGGATTTTTGGTATAGGTACCATTTATAAGCATCTGCATCGACCATTCCAATGACCACTCGATCAGGTATAGGGCCTTGAAATATATTTGGTTGATTGCCTGACATATTTCCTCTCGGTACAGAAACGACTTTACAACTGACACGATTGATAGGGTACTTGGCCGTGACACGTTGAAGGGCATGGGCATGAGCCATCATAACGGTAGAAGAGACGTTGACACGTCGAACGCGAAATACACATTCTTCCAAAACCACTTTAAAGTCAGGATGATCTGCTGACGACACTAGGGAAAATGGGTTTCTCGAACGCACTAGCTTGAGTTTGATTGGTACAGCACCAAGGATATAACGGGCTTGTGCAAACAGATCGGAATGGATTCTGCCTTCCATAGCCACAGACTTACTTGACTTGCATGAACATACCGCAGTTTCAAACCCTTGTTTGCATCGGCATCTACAGCCACGGGGTTCACGACATCCATTCGACCAGCTTGATCTTTATAGAACAGCGCTGAGGTCAGATGAGATGATTTTGCGTCTTTGCTAAAGTTCAGTACAGTTTCCATATATGATCGGTAGGGATAAGCAGTGCTCGACGGTGTGACAAGTTTGTTGTTCAGGTAAACTTCTACTTGAGAAAATAAAGCATGCATCCACAGATTTACAGGTCCGACTTGAACATTTTCATCGAGATTAGATCCGTCGTTGTTGGTTATTTTTGCTTTCACGTGTAAGTAACTGTTTGCTAAATCGGTATACACATCAGAATTTGCAGCACACAGAAACTCTATGGTGTCTGAAGCTCCAATACTCGACACTGGATCTATATCTTCCCAAAATCCTTTATTCATTTCCACTTGTGTAGCAGGCATTACAAATAAATCTAATTATGATTTTGCACACTCGCACGAATCTTTATGTAGGGCACTAAAAGCCTGACTCATGATTTATATTTTATAAACGGTCCAATCTTTGCTTCCGTAGGCTCAGATGTTTTCTTCTTCACAGTTTGCGAACGACTGACGATTTTACGTCTTGTGTTGACTTTTATAGGAGAATTCACCCGTTTGCGTTTACGACCGGCTCCTGATTGGTTTCGTAATCCGACGGACCCCTTTTTGAGCAAGATCTTTCACGGCTTCAGAACCACGCCCTTTGATCGCTTGCTTTACATTCTTCCCTGCCAGAACATCTTGACCAACGTCTTTTACAGCTTGCAGAGCTCTTCTTCCAATAGCTTGAGCTCCTCGTTTCACCAGAGGTATTGCAAAGCGTGCAATACTTTTAAAAAAACTTCCAATGCCGTAACCTTTCTGAATACGTGCACCTCGGAAACCAGGTAGACTTCCACCTTGTTGTTTTCTCAAATAATGCTGTTGAAACTGCTTTACGTCTGGAATAATTGTATGTCTCATTTTTAAATGAAATACGAAGATCTCCGCTGTCTAAAGTGATGTGTCACGATCGACTTCCGAAGCCAAATGATACGTTTTCGTTTTTGTCGTCCTTTATATTCACTTCAATTGTTTCGAAGGACTTTACCTTGACAGGAATATATTGTAGGTTACGGAGACTGACATTCACGTTTTCACCATAGCTTCCTTGAGTATTGACAATTATGAGTAGGGGCACTTTGACATCACCGACAAACTGTGCATCCACGATATCGGTGTATACATACATGGCTGAAAATCCGCCGTTAACATCTGATACGTAAGGGCTTAGGGTTTTCTTTTTAATAAAGGTGTCTTGTTGAAACCCCAATGTTGTAGCAATATCACCACTAAACCAAACGTTTGCCCCATTTTTTACATCGAGGGTGACTTTCCGTGTACTTCGATTATACGTAAAATTTATCTTGGCTCGTGCCTCTTTGTTTCATGCTACGGTTTTAAAGCCCCTACGAGATCGGCAATGGTGTTATAGTAGCCATTTGGGATAATACCGTATCGTCATATTTTGTTCCAGCGTTTATAGAGAAACCGTTTGTTGACTACCTTTTCGAATCGTGCTCCATGTATGGGGATAATAAAACTCTGATAAAGCTACTTCCCAGTCACCTGTCAGTTGTATAGTTTCAGCAAGCTTCACTTTAAAATTTGCTACAGTATTATCTGGAAAATATTCCATAGAGCTATTGCTTGGAAGCGTAAATAAAACTGTGTTGCCATGTCGAAGAACAAAACACAAATGAACACAAATTGTAAGGTACACACATTTTTATTTCGTTATATCTTTTACATGATCGGCTGGTACCCAAGAATTAAAATCTTCAGGGTAGCCTAACCATTTTACAAGATATTCTCTACGTTTACCACGCATGGCGTGACGTAATTACTCTTTCTATTCTATAAAAGTCACTATCTGTCTTTGTAACTCTTTGCAATTCCTGTTCGAAAAATGTTCCTTGTAACTCTTCTCCGTGATAATCTGCGATCTTGTACACTGGCGGTCGTCTGGGTACTCGCTTCGTGATGGTGAACACCTCTTCGGTCCAATTTTGGTAAGTAACCTTTCTTGAATGTACGTCTTGCTTTGCTAATTCGAACTTGATCGCCAATGCTGAATTCATATTTGATGGGTTTGCTGGACTCGTCACCATACAGTTTTTGCCATACAGTACTTTCGTTTTCTCGATTGACAGCAGAAGGTCTCATTCCGATACTACGGTGTCTCGAATGGTTGTAGGAATACAATAATTTCTGTAGTACATCGATTATATTTCATCGTATTCTTAGCTGTAAAATATTTCCACATTTTCCCCTTTAACGTTCGGTTAAATCGTTCAACGATGGATGCCTTGGTATCGTTGTGTGTTGTAAAAAAAACGAATATGTTTGTCCTTCAAACAATTTTTGAAAGCGTTTGTTGGTAAATTCAGTTCCTTTATCGGTATGAAGTGTTTCAGGTTTTCTTCCTTTCTTTAGTATCTTTTCAAAGGCTTTAATCAAACTCTCTCCAGTCTTTGTTTTTAATGGCTCTACCCACGCAAATTTGGACAGTACATCAATAACCGTTAAAACGTATTTATAACCATTATTTGTTTTACTAAGCGAATCCATAATGACTAGATCGGCCTCCCACTCCTCGTCCATCGCTCCAACAATAACACGATTTCGCTTAAAATTATGCCGTACGGGTTTATGCAAAGTATAGGTATCTTGCTGTCTAAGCCATGTTTTTATCTTGTTTCGGGGTATCTGAAATTTACCGTCACTTTTTACGACACGGTATAAGGCATCTTCGCCGCCAAAACTTGCCCGACTTTTTGGGTTGTAGTACAGATCGTGAAGGTACTGTTCCGCCATCTAACTCAGACGCTTGTATCACAATCTTTCCTCCACAGCACGCTGAAATACAGCGAATCATTCGAAAAATATTACGAAGGGCTAATCTTGGTAAACCTCCACAGCAAGTCATGTTCACGCGACAAAGGTTAGAGGTAAAATGAATGAAAAAGGGCAACGTCGCAAAATATATACACTCAGGCAATGTATGCAAATATCAACATGAGAAGCAGTGAACCAAGCCATCGCCCGCATCGGGGTAACGTTTTATTTCGTTTATATTTTGTCAAGTCTACACATCTCAAATCGTTTATCGTTCTTCGCACAGCTTCTCGAATTGATTCTTCGTCCAAGGATTCTCTTATATTATATACACTAAGGATAGATAGGCGATAATTCGGCCAAAATTGTTTGGGTTCATCTCTTCGTAAATTATACTCAGATTACTCCGCAAGTTATCCCCATTTATATGATTGTTTACACAATCATACAGATCTTGGTGTTCTTCTAGAAGAGTTTTAATGTAGTATGACAAAGTATCTCTATCGGTATCGATGTTATTTCTTTGTAGTTCGTCCCAGATAATATCCATGTTACGCTCTGAACGTGTCCGACAACTACGGTAAAGTGCGTAAATGAAATCTGGTTACTAATACTTATAAGAATATAAGTCGAGTGCCTTTAAAATGATAACGTATCTTTATCGATATCAATGTTATGTTGTTTTAATTCATCAAAAATTGTATCCATAGCGTATGCGCGCTGTATTGGTCTATAACAATTCGTGTTCACACGACCAAAGTTGGAGATATATGAATCACAAAACAGTCAGGTATAAACATATATTTATTAGATAGATAATTAGAATACAAAATTATACATGTTCAGTTAATGTTCAGTTTTTTCAAGTCTATAGTCAAGTCATTTACCGACTTTTGAAAAAGGTACTCTTCGTAGGCTTCTTTATGATCAGTTTCATGGCTCGTGAATGTCTCTCCAGTCTTTTTGACCTGTATATCTGTAAGATGGTGGCATACTAAACAGAACAGTGGAAAATGGTTCAAGGGGATCTTCTTCCGGTTTCCATTCGAAAAAGTCACAGCAGTTTTCTCTCTCGTGGGGACACAAGTAAAATAGTCGACCTTGATTAGGACCTTCTTTCTTGACTTTGCTAGTACGACAAATCAGACCATGTCGACATATTGGTTTGATAACCTCGAAGACATCAGCCCATTGCCAAAACGAACAGGGATTTCCTCGTTTGGAGCAAACAAAGTATGGTCTCCCGTAACTTTCCTTCATCTTATCTTTAACCTTTCGCATCTGTGCTAGTTTTCCATGGCCATAGGCACCTTGGATGTATACATCCACTTTCATGGAAGGAGGCTACGGCTTTTCCAAAACATGTAGCAGTCTTCTTCTGGGGAAAAGAACTCACAACTAGGTTTCTGCCCACAGAATGAAAAGGTGCCATTCCTTGTTGTTGAGACAGACGCAGATTCACCATTTAGACATTCCATTGTAACGATGTTGTACTTAACCAGAGCCACGAGTGAAGCAACTGAAGTAACCCTGGGTTTATATCACCCACTCTATGTGTGCTAATTACTTCCGGGCGTCACACCGTGCGTCACACCGTGCGTCACACTGGGCGTCACACAGGGGCGCCGCACTGAATATTTGATGAGGCGGCATCCCTTTGTTACGCTATAGTGGGGGGGTCATCTACTCTTGTGCATGAATTTATTAAGAATTGTTTACTCCTTCACTCCATATTACCCCCATGATACACCATGTTGTTGTGAAATACAAGTGATTTAATGGTATTGGTATATTTCATGTTTACAGGTTCATGCTCAATTTTTATTGCTACAGAAAGTTTTCTTTTGGTAAAAATTACCATATCCGAACCACATGTTGCACAATATTAAAGAGTAGGGGAAAGTAGATATTAAAGTTGCACAACTGAATTGTCCCGGTCACTTGAGTTTTATTTTGGGATCATTTACATTGCCGTAAAATGCACTTTTAAAGCTGTGTAATACCCTTTAAATAATTTTACAAAGATATTAAAGCTAGAAGTCTATGTAACAAAATGCGTTGGTGGTATAATTATTGAGAGTACAATTGTGTACTATTGGGCTTGGTGGCTTTGCTGGTATGTCAATTGCAATAAATTATCAGAAGTGATTTTTGATGACAAATTATTCAGCTCCTTTTCCTCCACCCACCCAAAATGCCACCTTTGTTATTTTACTCTAATGCCAGATGACTTTACTCGTCAAGTTGGAACCTGAAGGTGAGAAAGGGTTAAGCCCCTTTCCTATAGTTTTATGCTTCCTGTATGTGACATTGACTACTACTAGTGAGTCACTGACTGATATATGCTTGTGAAAGAATGGCTTTTAGGAAACTAAATTTTAGGAGAAGGAAAGTGAAGTTAATTATATGGGCAGAAAGAGGGTCTTAAATTATAATAAGAAATTAACATGTGTTAGCCCACTGGATTATATTTATCTTTTTTCTTCCCTGGGTAATCATAGTTTCAAAAACACTTGGGACAGAATTAATAAGGTCCGGTATACATGTATCTTGCTATTCTGTATAAACAATTCATACTGTTTTTTCCTGATCTACTTGTTTATAAAGGTAAGAAACTGTATGCAACTGCAAGAACATACCAACAGTTGTTTCTTGAAACAGTTTTAAGTAGATAGACTTATTACCTTGAAGTTAAGTATATAGTCATCAATGACAAATACCTTCATATATTTGAGTCTTTCTTATTAAATTGCTTGTATGAACATAAGCACTCATTTCAATATGAACAAAACTATTGAACAAAAATATCAAATATACCCCATGATTTAGAAATGTAAGATCAAGACGGTTATTACTCGAGTATATAAACAATAATTATTGAAGTGTCAAATTAGAAACGCATTTAATACTAGTAAGAGACATGATGAGACAGCAATGCATGATCCTCGAACAGTCCAGCTTTAACCAGAAAATCACATGTAAATTAGTGAAGAGCGGCGGTAGTTTAGCAGTTTGCCGTACCAGTGCACTTTCAAATTTTCTGGTTAAAATTACTCGACCCACCCCCACCCCCCACCCCACCCCCTCCCCCCCCAAAAAGGGGGGGGAAGGGACAAAATTCTGTAAAATGTGTAGTCGGTCTGTTGGCTTGATGTTCAGGGCTTGGGCGTGAACGAAGTGAACGGGCAGTTAATTTTCACGTAGCGTGCGCGTAGTGAAAAGAGGGTCCAAGGATAGAAAATGGGTACTCATCAAAACATGATCAAGTAATAATTTTGGTTACCATTTTATTGTTTTTATATATTTGTAAAAAATGCTGGTAACAAAAAAAGTAATCTATATATTTGTTAATCAGAAATATTGTGCGTTTAAAAAATATATAAGAAATATTATGATACCATGCATAAGGCGGAATCATAGTATCAAGTTAAATGCTTTTTATTTATAAAGTTTACTCAGGATGTTATCTGCTTGTTTACTGATCGGGAGTCAGTCATGTGTTTGTGAATAATTACTGTTACTTGTTGTTAGGAGAAATGTTGACATTCCATTTGGCGTTAGCAACTGACGCTTTACAGATATGAAAAATAATCTCACAAAGTTTTACAAAAAAATTTCGACGTTAAGAAAATGACGATCGCTAACGCCAAATGGAACGTTGTTTACGGTAACAATGCGTGGTCACAAGTTTTATATTACACTCAACAATAAATCATTGCTACGATACTATCAGTGACCCAACACTGAAGTAATGGGATCCCTTAGGAAATTTGCCTTAGGGGACTTTTACTGTATTTAAAATTGAAAAAACAATATTTTTTTCACCCAATTTTGCTACACAGAACAAATACCTTCTGAATGTCATGTGGCTCTAACATGAATTTATACTGTAAAGTTCCTACTAGTTTGGTGGTAAAGACTGCTGATGAGAAATTCGACCATGAAATATATTAACGACTCAAACAGTAACAGTACCATATGCCAACACACCACCAGCTTTTTTAAGTCATTTAGTGTTTATTATAATTACAGGCATTGGTAATTAAAAAACTGGTCAGAACACAGTAACACATCTGAAAAAACATTTAGTTTCATGGGATACATTCCACTAATTAATTTCAATTGCCACAATTATAAGATCATAGATTGAATGGGGGCTTTGAAGTTAGGGGCCCTTAGGAGTTGGGGGCCTCTGGTGGCATAAAAAAAACAATAACAAAGAAAAAACTGACCTGTATAACCATCACTAAAATAAAAGTTGTGTGCTGCGTAGGCAGTGTTGAAATACAAATCAAAATATAGTAAGGTTTGAGTACTGCCGAAAATATTGAACGTACTTTCTAACGTTTCGAGTGATATTTTCAGCAGTACTCAAAACTGCGCATGCGCGAGTAGATACATTGCTGTCGTGCGTGTAATGTAATGCGTGCGTGTAATGTAATGTATGTAATGTAATGTAATGTAATGTAATGTAATGTAATGTAATGTAATGTAATGTAATGTAATGTAATGTAATGTAATGCAATGCAATACAATGCAATGCAACGCAATGCAATTTAATGCAATGCAATGCAATATGCAATGCAATGCAATGCAATGCAATGCAATGCAATGCAATGCAATGCAATGCAATGCAATGCAATGCAATGCAATAATGAATAATGATAAAATTTAATGATAAAAGTTTTTGAAAGCAAATTAATCGAGTCATTGCGTGGACGATTTCATATACTGACGAGACAATTTATATGGCCAACATGTCTGGTCGAGCTTCGTAAACTGACAAGATTGTGCCGAATAGAAATGGATGACCTTCTTCCAAGAAAAACAAAGTTAGCTTCATGGTCAAGCAACAATGCCCAAAACCTGCGGTAGTCCACGAGCGAAATATGCTATTAAATAACATATTGTGGATGGAGATGACAATTAGTCAAATGTCAGTAACTGGCAAGTCTATAATTATACAGTATTGAAAGGGGCGAAAATTGTATGCTGCAGCTGTAAATGTCATGTAAAATCTGTGTAATGAATGTGCAAAACATTTATTGTACCTTTTTCTGCATGTATATGCATATGTCTTGAAGAACAATTAATCATTATAATGGAGGCAATTTCGCATTTCTTCAGCCAAGTTGTATTCTTCTCGTAAGTCGAAAAATATTGCCCAAAAGAATTTCCAAAAAACAAGCGCGGTGACCCCTTATTTTTATGCATGTTTGAAATATGTCAGACATCTGCAACTGTGCGGAGTTTGAAAAAAAAACTAATTACTTTCTCTTCGCAATCACCTTAACAGTTCTCACTTGTGTGTACAACACCAAACCATGTCATCTACTCAGACTCAGACTATATAATTATTTTCGTGATAAATATATCTCGCGCGACATATCAATATCGGGATGCGTGTAAGAGCTATACCGTGGCTGGGACTTGCAAGTCAATCTGTGTATACGTTCCAGATATTTTTGTTTTTCAATTAACCCTTGATATGTTTCGCACAATAAAACTGCTAGCTATTAAATCATTCTTCCTGCATGGAATTCATGTGGTACAACGATTTGCTGTCGGTGACCTTGAATTTTATTTCGGCAACAACAAAGTTGACAATTATCTCAGAAGAGCGTCTTGAAGATGCTAAAGAATCGTTCAAAGCTGCTCGTGGAAGAAGCAACGAGAGCTTTCTGTAACGAAGCTCTGACCACAGAGGAAAGGATCTCCGCAACCAAATTACGTATAGCAAGCAGGCATTATGCAGAACCTGAAGAACCCAGATAAAGCAGTTTGTGACGCTAAGGACGTATCTTAAAGGGCTCCATGACTTACTAGCCATTCAGGAAGCATTCTCCGTTTACTTGGAAGGAGGAGTTAAATCTTGGTTCAATAAAGCGAAACGACTTGAAATCGTACGATGCGTGACAACGCTCAATTTAGTAGTGTACGATTCACCAGTCGATTTATTACCCCAGATCTTTTTAGGTGGCCAAAGATTGACCTTGGGAATCGAGCTTATCAGCCAGTTTTAGGAGACAAGTGTATTTCATTGACAGAGTCTCGTGTGAAGGCACTGTTAACATTTCAAGGCCGGATATATGATGAAGAAGTTGAAATAAGTAATACATGGTGCTCAGCAGTAAATAGCAAAGGAGAGATTATTGTACAGTCATTGTGAACTACTGTCAGTCTTATCAACAGAGAAGGTAAATCTCGATCCTTTTGTAGTTTGTCAATAGAAGACACAGTAGCCCTTTCTTCACGATACAATCACTGGCCGTCGACGGAGATGATAACGTATATATCGTCACAAGCTACATGTCAACTATTCTCATTCCTGACTTTAGTTTAAAAACAAATTTATATATTTGTGTTTAGCCCAAACGGTAACATGAAAAACAAGTGCCCATTGGATTTAGTACAACTCTGTTGCCGAAGTGCAGCTTAATTTGCGTCTTACTGTAAACAAAGAAAAAACATTGTTATAAAAATATCAGAATCTCGCTTTGTGTACATCTGTGACAGCAATGGGCAGCTGAAAGCAAAGTTTCCTTTGGAAGATAAGTTCGATGGCCAACTTCTGAGCAATACTGATATGAATGAAATTATTGTAGGATCATCAGGGAGTGACGCTGTTTATATATAAACTGAAGATGGAAAATTGAAGAGGGAGATTAAACTACCCGAGTCTCACCATGCAATTCAAGTAGCATTTAACTATAACAATAAAACTATTATAGTTTCTTACGCTTAAGTCCGATACTCTGCATTTGTTAAGCTATTCTCAAACCGACGAACCAAAATGTTTACCTTTAGCACCACTTAGTGAGCGCCAATTGAGCATTTCCTCTCATCAAAATGGTCTTGTCGCTTTAATTCATTATAAACTGGGAGCGATGTACGTTTAGATTCAATTTAACTAGAAATACATAAACGCAACAACCCCTCTCCCGCTTTTAATACGTTAAACATACATAAACTAGAAGTTACTATCGCAAGGAAAGTGCTGCCTGAAGGACCAAGTGGAGTCCTAATATGCTACTGAAAAATTCTGGATATACTCTGATTTTATACTTATAGTATAGTACAGTAGGTGAACACCAGGGCCTGCCAGCCACGAATAGGAGTGGTGCAGTGCAGAGTCATGTTGCTTCAAGGTTGCTAGTAGCAGTAACTTTCACTTGCTATGGTCAGAAGACCCACTTACTACATTTTTCTCAAATGACTTTCAGGCAGGAAAGATTAAACATTGAGAATTAAGATTTTCTGGTGCCGGCTATAGTAATAATTATACATATTTTTGATATATCAAATCAAGAAACAGCCATGTACATTTATGCAGATAGATCAATGGGACAAAACAAATAGAAAATATATTTTTCTTTAAAAATAACAGGAACAATAACATGATTAATAGTTTGCAAGATGATAGTGTTCTGAATGTTAGACTACACAGTCAGCAGTTCCACATCTAGCAATTTGAGTATGTTTGGGTATCATATGGTAATAGTGTTCTGAATGTTAAGGACTACACAGTCAGCAGTTCCACATCTATCAGTTTGTGTGTTTGGGTATCATATGGTAATAGTGTTCTGAATGTTAAGAATACACAGTTAGCAGTTCCACATCTCAATGGATAAAGAAAACAACAGTTGGTAAGTTGTTCAACGAGAACAATTCTTCATCACGTGGGATGAGACCATTGTTGTAGAGTTCAGGTACATCTTGTCTCCTTCAACTAAGACATGGTCGATGATTGTCGAGTTCAATTTATCGACTGAAATAGCTTCTGCTGTCAACAGCGCTGTAAACTCATGAAAGAGCACTGCTTTCCTCGAGAATCGCCACTGAAACGTTCATGGCCTTGATGAATACTTCCCGTGAAAGTAAAGACATATTTATGAATTGTTCTTACCGTGAATTTCCTGACAAAGAAGACAAAGCTGAACTTTTTGAAAAATATCTTCGAAAACGTGAAACGTGTCAGGCTATCAGCCGAACATGCGCACTAAGTCACTTTAGAGAATCTAGAGATTGCGCAATTGCCGACATATCCACATCCAAAAATCCAAAGAGATCGAGATATTGTCGACTATACATAGCTCGGCCAAAAGACTGGGCACGAGTGAACGCAAAGGCGCGTTAATAACCCCCCCCGATTAAACTGTTTTTGTATACAAATATAAACCCTAGCTGGCCTCCTTTACATCCTGTTTTATCACTTTTATGAATGTAGTTTTTCTATTATTGACCAATTTCCAAACTAAGCAATGTTTTATTCCAAAATAATAAAGCAGTGACTGATCATGAAGAAAAACTTGTGTCACGACCTAATAGCACCAGAAATTGATAGCAAAAACAAACGACAATTACAGAAGCTTATATCAAGGTGCCTATTAAACTGTTTGAATATGATTCCTCATGTTCCAAATATAAGGTTGAACCTCAAAGAAAAACATCAGAACAGAATAAAACGTAGGTAACAGCCTGAAAACTGTACGTATAAGAGAGGAAAAACTAACCAGGGAAGAACTATAATGCAAAGTTCCACTCGATCCATGGAAAAAACGCCTGAGAAAATGTATATTATTTGACAAGATTTTTGCTGTTTTAACTGAGTTTTAATACTGAAAAGGTTTTGGATATATACCGAATTTAATCAGCTAAAGAAAAGCTGGTAAGTTAAATACGAATCACTTCTTACCGATAAATTTTCTTTTGGCTCTTCTCAGATGCTGCAAAACACTGCCATACGGGCTACGGCGTTTGGTTTCCGTGGTTTTCACGTTCGCTTCTTAGCAAAAAGCAATCAATTCTGTGAAAAGCTATTTGTTTTGATGTTGCATAAATATTTTTGCTGGCTTTGAACAGACACACGATAAAACATCTTTTTGTTTTTTCAGTCACATTTGGCGGCATCTTTTACGATCTTTATTGCAAATTTTTCATGCTTTTTTCAATGGTTTCTAGTCGTGTTTAATATTGTTTGGTTCATCCCACTGCAACATATCTTCTTAGCTTTGCTTTATCGGTCATTTGTAAACCAATTTTTCTGACAAAGATTTTGTTTCGCTTGAGCCGCGAAAGTTGGCGATTTGATGGAAATATATATATATATATATATATATATATACATATATACATAAAAACATCTCGCAGAATTTCTTTCCCCTTCGCGTGTAATTTCGCGTGTAAGTGGACTCCACGCACGTCGAGATTAGCACCCTCACCCATCATTACAGCTCTTTACTGATCAAGACGTCTCTCTTACAATCCCAGTTATAAGACAATGTGCACACGGTGTTGCTTCCGAGCGTTTCTAAATATGTCTTTTTGAACTGTGTCGTTTTTGACGCTCTGCCATGCTTGAGTACCCGCACGGCCAAAAACTGTCAAGTTTTGTGCATTGAATGCACTTTTCTCCGGATGCCCAGCTGGCCTAATCCCATACAATTTAGCGAAAATTGTCATCAATCTGAATTTGTTTCATTAAAACATGCGAATCTAAGTAGTGTCTTAATTAATATAATATCCCTGTATTCTTAGCTATTTTATGAAATCTGATTTTGCCAATTTAAATGATTATCTGTAAAGATACCTAAATATTTGATTGAGGATTTTCGTGTAATGTTGGGGATATCAACATTCACCCTCTTCTTTTGAGACGAAGTTACGATCATATAATTTGTTTTTTTGAAATTAGCTGAAAGTTTATTAATAGTACCATATTTAAAAACAAACTTTCGTTCGTCATTCATAACTGTTTGAAGATCAGCAGAATCTCTATATGAGAAAAAGATGTTGGTGTCATCAGCAAACATTCTAAAAGAGAGTTTGCTTGAAGAATTTGGCATATCGTTTATATATAATAGAAACAGCAAAGGGCCTATAGAGTAGATCCCTGTGGGATACCACATGTGATATTTCGTAAAGTTGATTTTGTGCTACCAATTTGAACAAATTTAAATCTATTTTGGAGGTAATTAGTAAACCATGACAGAGTAATTCCCATCTTTCTGACACAAGAGCTCACTAGTCAATAATTTTGCAACGCCTATAATGTATATAATTGCCTAATTTCAGCACAGCAATGCATGTTTATATTGTAGGTGCGCATCAGTTTTAGAATTATAAAGAATTGACTTTTAGTTTCAGCTGATTAGAAAAGATGACTACATCTTCATAATCTGACAGCAAAAGATGACTACATCTTTCTGACACAAGAGCTTTCACTAAAAAAATCTTAATAATTTTACAACGCCTATATATTGCCTAATTTCTGCACAGCGATGCATGTCTATATTGTAGATTTGTAGGCGCGCATTTAGTTGTTACAATTATAAAGATTCGCTTTTAGTTTCAGCTGATTAAGAAAAATATGATTACATCTTCATAATCTGCCAGCAAAAGATGACTACATCTTTCTGGCACAAGAGATTCCACTAAAAGGATCCTCAATAATTTCACACGCTTATATCTTCCGAAAGCCTATAGTCTTCCCATACTGAGTACTTTGATCGCGGCTATAATTTCAGAATATTTCCAACCCGCAAACCGCGTTCACTACATATTTTATCTGCTTGAATAATTCACCGTTGGCGTTGATCAATTCTCTGTTGGGCTTTGAGTTCACACAGTATCAGAACTCCAAACAATGATGCGTACACTTCCGAGTCTTCCATATTAATTTCTTACAACCATGCAGCTTAGACTTCTGTCATTTGGCCATGGTAAGAAATGTGATTCCCGTCACTGTCTCGAAGATGGATATTTAATGCGTCCATTATGTTGAATTCAAGTATGTGTGTATCGAAACTTAGCGAAAGAAAGACGGAAATACGATGAACTAAACTTCACATTGATCGTCGGACGATGACCATTCTTTCTTCACGCAAATCATACTTCGCGCGCCAAAATGTGTTATGTTGTATTAGCTTCATAGTGATGACAACTAACGCCATAGTTAATAAATATTTCGATTAGGCTATGGTATAATTACCATTTTTAATATGTAAGAAATTACGTTTTAATTACCCGCAAGCTTGACCGATCTCGTCATAAACCTATTATATCCTGTACAAGTCAATAACTGAGAAACAGTGAAATGTCTTGCAAATATTCATAAACATCCATAAAATGGCAATAAAGGCTTCGTTCAAAAGAGACAACCACTGATCTGGAGACAACTCGGCCAAACCTCGGTTTTGCAATTATTAAACATGACTGTTCTATGACGTCCTTCACGCCTTCCGATTATTTTTAATACACCTTGATTCGCTGACAGTCCGACTACTCTGACATCTTTGTTGAGACGACTACTGTGTAGTGTGCCAAGAAATGTCGTGGAAATATTCAAAAACATCGGTAAAATGTCAAGAAAAGCTTCGTTCAAGAGACAACTCGCCATGAAAGTGAAATATCGGTTTCGCAAAGCCTGCTGGGGCAATATCGCGAACCCCCCAAAAAAACAGTAATACCAATAACACGACCGAAACCTAGACTCGACTCGTCTACCACATGTAGCCAGAGTAATTACTTTCTAAGATGCCACATTTAATCTATCGCTAGTATATCAAGTAATTTTCGCCTGAGCTAACATCTAGATTATTCTACCTAACTGGATCATTATACACAAAATCGCAATGCTTCTAGATATAGTGTTGTAAGTTTATATTAATTATGCATCTTGAAGACTGTTTACTTTTGAAAGAACTGTCACTTAACTGCATGTATACATAATTTAATAAAAGTAGCGTGCTGCGTAGGCAGTGTTGAAACAACAATCGAAATATAGTAAAGTTAGATAACTGCCGAAACAGATAACGTATGAGACTCATGTTCTCTGTTTCGGCAGTATATTTAAACTTACTATATTTCGATTGTTGTATACATAATGGTTGTGTTAAAACCAACTAGTGCAATTGAGGTCGAAACGCGGTATATAACAACGGTAGGAAACGCTCGAAAGTAGCTATAGAACCGAGTTCGAAACCCGGTTAATTATAAACTATACGGTCGAAGTTGCGGTTGAAGTTGCAGTTCAGTTTGAGTTCCTATCGACTACTTCAGGAAAGACAAACTTTCATTTCCAAAGTCGGGCACGACAAGCATTAACTCTTGAAGATACGGCAAACCAATCAATGCTGAGAATTTAATGATTTAATGATTTAATGATTTATTATTTCTATTGCGCAAATTAACATGTGGATATGATCAAATGCGCATTATGAAAAAGCTCCATTTATCCCAAACAAAGTTTACATATACTAACAACGAAACAATTGCGCGTTTCTTTTAGTATGTGTAGAGTAAAACTTGTGGAATAATTTACTTCAATTAACAGCGTCGCGTCAAGCAGGAATTTAAGCATGTTTATGTTAATCAGCTGCGAACACTTTCATGGCATTCTGCGCGTGTTAGCGATAAAGCTATTATAGGTAGCAAGTGTTTTATTCTTCCAACAAGTACTGTATAATATGCGTGATGCTTAATTTAATCACAATAAACCAATATTGAAGAAATGATATTCGGTTAAAAAGTCGGAAATTTTTAACGTTTATAGACGTTCATTGAAGACAAGTAACTGACAAAACTTATTAGAAATTGTTTCGGGTTTTATTACCAATCGTAATAAGTACGGTACTACCAATATACACAGCGATAAAACGCGAAAGATTTGCGGCAAATGATATGAAATTTAACCTTAAACAACAGTTGTGATGACAAATGTCACGGTGCTGACAACGGTTCCCAACGGTTCCCACTACGGTTCCCACTTAATACTGTTGAATTTATTTCGTCAATTCAAGCTTCTTTTACAAAAAATTGACAGTGCAGCTGATTGCAAGTGCTACTTGCATTGTATACTTCTCGATTGAATCTCTTAACTAGAATTAGACTAACAAAATAAAGGTATTTACAGGTAAAGCGCACACGGTTCCCACTTCCGCAGTATAAAAGCCGATATAAGATCAAGAGTTTAGCGGGAATCGTTGTGAAAAACGTATTTTAAAAGCGTCAATTGTAAAATCATTCCCATATTGAAAACCATCATACAACAAAGCTGGTGTATAGAAAATGTCATTTTTGTCAACAATCGTCGTTCTTTAACGTGTTTTTTAGTGGAAATCGTAGTGGGAACCGTTGTGGGAACCGTTGGGAAATCAGTCGCGCAACAGGTGGCCATTTTGACTCTAAAATCTCATGTTACCTTGCCGATGTTACTCATAAGCAGCGTTGTTAGCCTAAAGTAAGATTATTTTCCATTTTTCGCATTAAAAGACGGTGTTTAGTTAGTTGTAACAGCATTGTTCGACCAATATAACATAGAATGCTTTTTAGACGAATCAGTGACAAAATACCTTGGGACACTTCGTGTTTGTAGGTTAACTTAATACATTTTACATTTTTTCTCGTGATAGAGTTTATCCCTCCCTCCAGGGGCGGATTTAGGAATTTTTATACCTTAGTCAAATTTCGCATTTTTAGAGCATGCGCCCACTGGGAAATTTTTAAAAATGTGGGTCTCTGAAACGGCGTTTCCCGCACTCTGACAGCAACTTTGAGCACAATATTAAAAGTCTTAAAGCATGTTTTTAATGGCGCCTTGTGTCCCCAAGTATGATGCACATTGCTACGTTAAGTGTACGCATCATTCGTGTTTCTGAAACCTTATTTATTATTCTTTATGTTATTTTATACTTCATGTCTAACAGCCTTGGTTCGCATCATTTGATACGCAACATAGCCACAGGCTAATGAGCTAATTCATTTGCGCTTTGTTAGAATAAAATCAAATATCTCCGTCGACGACTTACTCCCTTATATCTGCTATCACGCTACTTTAACGCCAGTGTGGTTCTCATTACCTACTCTAAAAACTTATAAATTACGACTGTTTACCGAGTTCAAACGAGCACACAGATTTTACACAAATATAGGAAAAACCCTAACTTGCATGCCCGCAGCCAGACAAATTTTGAAATTGAAATTGAAATTGAAATTGAAACCAAAACCCTGAATCAATTTAACAATTCTAGCAATCTTTCATATCGTAGAACGACCATAAACACGGGAATAATGAATCGTGTTGTCAGATATTTCACGTATCTCAAACTGCCTTTCGAAAGCACAGTAAAACATGTGTCAGCTTGTAATTTCGATAAACTTTTATAGGCTGATAAATTCATAAACATTTTCGCGCTCCGAGACCAGTTATAACCTCAAGAATTGAAAGCATGCAATACAGCACTATTGCGTCGGACAGCTTCATAAATGCCAATTATAATGAACATATGAAAAAACTTGCCTTGGGCTTTTTGAGCGATATAATGACCTTCACGGCTTCACGTGTTGAGGTATTTATATTAGGTAAAGCAGTCTTGAGAAAATATTCTTCTTTACCGAGAAGTCGACAAACCATGACGCTTTCAGATGAAGTCGATGCATATATTTGTCGCAATATCACCGTGTTGTTGCTTTCTAAAGCTGATAGCGCGCAATCAAATATGCTTGTAGAAGCCATGATGGAGGCAAACAGATCGCACACTTGGTGGCTGGCAAGTTAGGCAGGCAGTCAAGGTTCTGCATAGCCAATCAGATTGCTCAATTTGGGGCAAATCAGGCAAGATTTGGAGCAGGCCATGTTCAAACCAATGTGAATGGCTAACTCGGATCAAATTCGGCAAAATGGCTGCCAGATACGGCAAACCAATCAATGCTCAGAATTTACCTTGTTTTGACCAATAGGTGTGGCTAAAACGGGGTAAATTAGTCATAATGGCTGCCAAATTCGGCAAACCTAATCAGTGCCACCAGGAGGTATAAAATGTCTGCGAGCCTTCCCGCAAATGGTCCTGGTGACGAATTAGATTTTCCGCGATTGTTCTCGCTGCTATTACGTCGTTTTTAACCGGATTTTTTTTGCAATCGCTATTTTTTTACCTTTAGTCGTCTGACTTATTTGACTAACGCTCGATCCGCCCCTGTATTATTCGCAAACGGCAGTAAATCGTAACGCTCGGTTCATTTGACCATGCCCCTGTAACAGCCGGTAAGAGTTTCTTTCAATTGGTATCCGTAGCAGTGTATGGAAAGAAAGGGGGACTGCCAAAACTGTGTATCATGTCAGAGATTACAGAACAACAGATTGCTTTCTTTGTTTGTTTTTTGTGGGGTTATTTTCGTGTTTTTTTTTTCGTTTTTTTTTTGTTCTTTGATTATTTTTTTTTTTTTGGGGGGGGGGGGGGGGGGGGGGGGGGAGGATATGTATATATTTGAAACTGAGATTCTTAACTTCATTGTTGACATACTGTACCATTTACAGAAAATTAATAAATAATATACCTTATATAGAACGTAAAGAATTGGTACCGGATGCCCTCGAGTTTAAAATACCTAAAAGTAAACCTATCCCCATTGCAACATGGTATATACGAAATAATTCTAACCTTGAGTTGTTTGAACATTTTTGAACAATTTCTGTAACTAGCTGATGATCAAAATTCTGAGCTTATTATTACTGGAAGTCTAAACTGTAATTTATAAGAACAAGAGAGAAAACAAAACACCACTAAATTATTAGATCTTATGGGTATTTTCCTATTACAACAGCATATCAAGCCATCCACTAGAGTTACTCCACTAACGAAAACTCTAATTTATCTTATTGTTACTCAGATGGATCACAATAAAACAGAAGCAGGAGTCATTCGGCCTTGAATTAATAGTATATCATGAATATTATATTCGGGTTAAAACCTAAATATTCAAACAAAAATCATCCTAGAATCATTGCTAACTAAACCGTCGTTAATAAGTGAGGAAATCGTAAGAAGATAGGATGCGGAATCACTTCGGGAAGCCGTATGAAAAATACTATGAGGAATCAATTCGAAAAGCCGTTAGCTCAGAAAAACTTATTTTCACTGGCATATAGCAACGTAAAGCTTATATACGAATATTATGTTAGATATTTGGTTCGCTTTTGTGGTGTTTATACATACAAGAACCGTATGAAGTTCATGAAGAGTCGCTTTGAATGGTAGCGAATCGTTATTGTAGACTTTTAGAAGAACATCGAGTACTATTCGACAGCATCATTGACCAAATACCCTACTTTGAAAAATTACAGAGCATGGTTAAATAATTCGTCGCTATGGTTTAGTATGCTATAAGATTCTCGCACGTGCCGGACACAAAAGAGAAAACTCATTAAAGGTTACAAATGACTCTCAACCAACCCCACTGTAATACGTCATAACGGACTGGTCTCCGACTGATTCCCGACGTTCTTTTAAACGTACTGATTTGAGAAAATATAAACGCAATAACTCTTCAAGCTGGTTGCTACGCTTTCTGTTACTAAGTGTGATATTTGCATATTTATCCTGAGTGCACGTGCAGGAGACAAAAGAAACGCCGAGGGATAAGCAACAAATTTCTGTCCCGGTTCGACAAGTAAACCCAGGTCATGTTCAGGAATTTATAAAGAGCTACGGACAAGCAACAAGCCGCCCCCATGGATATCATATGCATGATCTAAAGCCGACTACGGATGACCAACATCGTCTCAAGTCAACGTGTTAACTAAAGAAAATAGCTCCGTCCTGCAGCAACATCTGAGTAGTTTCATACGAAAGCAATCTTATCAGCAACCTCCGATAGTTAATGCCATGTACAATACAGAACAAAGAAATGCAAGATATTGAACAAGCGCCACAGTTAACAACAGAAGAAAAGAGCATACTCTACTCCAATCAGCTCGGACGTTTTATAACGTTTCAAAACCAACTGTAGAATCAGCTTCAACCTCTGACTAATCTTCAAAATCAGGCTCCGAAAACTTCAGAAAATTTGACACCAGAGATAAAGCAAGAAACTGACGATCCTCCGTGGAGTTTCCCTACAGTTCCTGCTACACCTAAAACCTATTTTCTAACAACGCCTCCAACCGTTGAACAACCGACGCTTAAACATAATTTCTTTCATAACAGGGAAAGCTCTTCGGATTGGAAGGAAAGATGACCCCCACTTGGCAAAGATGACCACTGATGAAAGAGTAGAGTATGAACATCATCTATTGATGACTAGATCAAAATATTTACCCATGAAGGTTTTTTTTTAATATAGCGGCTAAATATTCATATATGAGCCTTATTAAAAAATGTAAATGCGTTAGCCTTAATCTTTTGACCGATTTTGGCCATTTTTCGAACTTTTGAAATACGGTAAAAAAAGTCAAATAAAGTCTTTTTAGACATTGGGCAACGCCCAATGAAATATTTCATATAAGTCGTCAAAAAAATTTCATATAAGTCTTCATAACCGATTTCATATATGAAATGTCAATTTCATATATTAAATTTGTAATTTCATATATGGAATTAGACATTTCATATATGAATTACAAATTTCATATATGAAAATGTTTCCAATACGATATATGAAATTTCTTATTCGATATATGAAATTTTTTTATGAATATAAAAATTTAATATATGGAATAAGAAATTTCATATATGGAAATGGAACATTTTCATATATGAAATTTGTAATTTATATTTGAAATGTTTAATTTCATATATGAAATTACAAATTTAATATATGAAATTGACATTTCATATATGAAATCGGTTTATGAAGGCTTATATGAAATTTTCGTAAGGGCTAGAAGGCTGTATTTGTGCTATATATTCATATTTGAGCGTTATTTAAAAAGTTGGGGGGGAAATGTAAAGAGGTTAGCCTTTACTTTTAAAACCAATTTTGGTAATAAGGTCAAAAAAATCAAATAAAGCCTTTTTAGGCCTTCTGTGGTCTTGAGCCTTATTCAAAAAGTCGGAAAAAATGTGAAGGGGTTAGCCTTTACTTTTTGACAGATTTTGTCCATTTTTCGAACTTTTGAAATATGGTGAAAAAATGTCAAATGTCAAGACGAGAATGCTGTATTTGTGCTAAATATTCATATTTGAGCTTGATTTAAAAAAGTTTGAATAAAAATGTAAACCGATTTTGGACATTATTCGAACTATTGAAATACGGTTAAAAATGTCAAGTAAAGCCTTTTTAGATCTTCTATAGGAACGAGAAGGCTGTATTTGGGCTAAATATTCATATTTGAGCCTTTTTCATAAAGTCAAAGAAAAAATATAAAGGAGTTTAGCCTTTAATTTTTGACGGATTTTGGCCATTTTTCGAACTTTTGAAATAAGGTAAAAAAATGTCAAATAAAGCCTTTTTAGACCTTCTGTGGCAACGAGAAGGCTGTATTTGTGCTAAATATTCATATTTGAGCTTGATTTAAAAAAGTTTGAATAAAAATGTAAAGGGGTTAGCCATTACTTTTAAAACGATTTTGGCCATTTTTCGAACTTTTGAAATAACGTAAAAAGATGTCAAATAAAGTCTTTTTAGACCTTCTGTGGCAACGAGAAGGCTGTAATTATGCTAAACATTCATATTTGAGCCTGATTTAAAAAAGTTGGAATAAAAATGTGAAGGGGTTAGCCTTTACTTTTAAACCGATTTTGGACATTTTTCGAACTTTTTAAACAAGGTAAAAAAATGGCAAATAAAGCCTTTTTGGACATTCTGTGGTAACGAGAAGGCTGTATTTGTGTTAAAGGGGTTAGCCTTCTCTTTTTGACCGATTTTGGCCATTTTTTAAACTTTTGAAATAAGGTCAAAAAAGGATAAATAAAGCCTTTTTAGACCTTCTGTGGCAAAGAGAAGGCTGTATTTGTGCATCTATTTATATTTGAGCCTTATTTAAAACCTTGGGGGGAAATGTAAAGGAGTTAGCCTTTATTTTTTGACCGATTTTGGCCATTTTTCGAACTTTTGAAATAAGGTCAAAAAATGTTAAATAAGGCCTTATTAGACCATCTGTGGCAACGAGAAGGCTGTATTTGTGCTAAATATTCATTCTTGAGGGGTTAGCCTTTACTTTTAAACCGATTTTGGACATTTTTCGAACTTTTTAAATAAGGTCAAAAAAGGCAAATAAAGCCTTTTTGGACATTCTGTGGTTAACCCATTCACATTTTTTCCGACTTTTTGAATAAGGCTCAAGAATGAATATTTAGCACAATTACAGCCTTCTCGTTGCCACAGAAGGTCTAAAAAGGCTTTATTTGACATTTTTACCGTATGTCAAAAGTTCGAAAAATGGCCAACATCGGTCAAAAATTAAAGGCTAACCCCGTTATATATTTTTTTCGACTCTTTAAATAAGGCTCAAGTACGAATATTTAGCACAAATACAGCCTTCTCGGCCTGATCACTGATCAGTGAGCCTGATCAAGTCAGCCGCCTTACAGTAATCCTCTTGGGATTTATAGTGCCGAATCGCTGAACGAATCACGTCAGATGCGGTTCGGTTCGATCGACTGACAGCGGTGCTAAACGGAGAGTTTTCACTCCAACTTTTCCATCGTGTTTGGATCACCAGAGTTGTGGCTAGGTGATGAAAGATAATATGGCGGGAAATGGTTCACATACAGCGACATTTATAATACAAGAAGGCTGTGAAATCTGTGGCAGTCGATGTGTCAATTTCAGAACAATGGTACGTAATTGCAACAAATTGTAAACAACACCAGTTTCCAAATAAGAAAGTGACTATCGAAATATCTATGAAGTCTCTGCAAATAATACTCGCTGAAATGTGATTCCAAGTTTGTTTTTGAGATTGCAATATGTTTTATGACTTATTATGTTGTGATTATATTTAAGACAAAAATGGTTGAGAAAAATATCTGTTGTTCTTTGTCCTAAATTACAGCTTTCATTTCAACCGAGCCTAGCAATATTAAATATTGTCATTCACATTTTCTTAACGATCTATCAGTTGTTTAAGCATTGTTTTCACTTTTCACTAACGACATAAGCATAAGCATCACCTCAAGAGAAAACAAGACAAAAAATAGTTTTATGCGTGAAAATTCTATATTATTAAACATGTCATTACAGCAGATTAACGACAACAATTGTCGCGTTTATAGTTGCAACAAGTTATTATACTGTTGACGTTTCCAAGCAAAATGTCAGATACCTTACCAAGTCTGGCATACACAGGATTTACATTTCTTTGTATTGTCTTTTGTTTATGGCCATATGCTTGTGCTTATACTCTAGTGAAAACCAGGCTTTATACTACAGTTATCATTTATATTGTCGAACCAGCCACTGCTATACTGGGAAGCCACTCAGGATTTTATTTTCTTGAAGACGCAATAGTCATCAAAAGGGCACAAGAGAAGAGGGGCTCTCTGTTTCCATTCTAGGCATAACTTTTCAAATTCAAAACTTGTTAACTCCGCCTTTGTTTTTACTCGGAGCGTGGAAGGCTGTCGTCGTAGTCAGTCCAGGACGCATCAGTTTCAACGTGTCATTCTTCAATACCGCTTTAGCAATTCCGCATTTCCGTGGCAATTCTCTGGTGAGAGCCGTGAACAATTGCTTATCCGAGGACCGCAAAGTCATTTACCAGTTCTTTCCGTATTGTTTTACTCGGATATTTTACAGTAAGATGAACTTTAAAGTCTCTTTCTTTTGAGTTTCTGAAGCTGCTCGAACTGGTGAAGGCGAGTTTCAGCTTTCTTGAGCGGCGTCGAGGTCAACATCTGGTTAGTGTTAAATAATTTTCTCCCGTGTCGCGGGAAATGTTTTATGACAACGAAAACAAGTATCGGCCTGGTGTGACAATTTCTGTGGAGTGCCATTCATCGTTATATAAATACTATACAATATACTTGTCAAAAATTGCAAATATTTTGTGCTCCTTCCTTGACTTCGTTCAGCGTGGGTCCACGCGTGGGCAATTTTAGCTTAATATATTTTCAAATTTGATTGGATAACACGAGAGAAAAGGTAATACGTCACGGAAATCAAATCTCCGTTCGGGTTCGCAGACCGTAGTTTTCGCGGGAGGCACGAGGGCAGAAAAGTAGGTCTGGGTTCGCAGGCTATATCGAACCCAACGCACAAGAGAAACCGAACAAGATGGCGGCGGTGTCAGCGAAGGTCGAATGAAGCTTTGAGCAATATTTGGCAGAATACTTACGCCGAACGAAGCGAAATTCCTAAGGACGCCAACTTTTTGAAATATCCAACTCATAGTACGAGTAATTCAGGCTTCTTTCTTTTCCAAACTTAACGAATATTCGAATAACAGAATATAAACTTTCAAAAGCGAACAATTTGGATTTTGTGTGGTCAGTGGAGGCTGGACAGGAGGTTGAGTCAGCGATAGATCAGCAGTTTCTCAAACAAGAATTGATCGAAATGAAATCAGATACTCCAAAGAGTAGAGCAGCAGGGAATTTTGTCTGCGCTGTTAAAAGACTCCCCACGATAACTCGCGCGACGCATGCACAGACAAAATTCCCTGCTGTTCAGGAGGAGAGCCACTGATCTCGAAATAATAATGGATTAAGTATCTATTGTTTACAAAATGAAGCCGGAAGTCAGCCATTACTAAGGGACCAAGTGATGGTCTTTCTAGCGTATTCTGGTACCGATATAAACATTTTGTTGAATGAGATGCTGAATCTTTGAAAGAAAATATAGTTCAATATTCTTTTTGGGTACAGAAAACGTTTTAAGGTAGTACTGGAGTCTCAAGTCGACTCTTCCGACCTTAACAGTTTTTGGTCAGTTGGAAGATATAGTAACAGCAAGTTTGTATGCCAAGTTTTACATCACGCTGCGTTCTATACTTTTCGAGATTTCTGCGATCAAACTTTCGTATCTAAGGGCGAATGTTCGCGCCAACACAGAAGATTAAGGCTGAAAGACAATGGATTTATGTTTGCTCTCCTACAGCGAGTTTTGACATAATTTTACACCTTGAGATTCGTGTTGTGATTTGATATGCGGCAATCATCTAGCCATTTTGCCCTTTTCTCCAAGGAGCACTTGTCCTTGGAGTAATATGGCTGGTACATAATAATTGAGATAACTTTATTCGTTTTCTTTCGAGTATCTTTCGGCTACATCTTTCCCCTGTCTTAAACCTCTTTCCTGATGGATATGTCTACGAACGAAACTATTTTGTGTTTCCGGCCACCACTGAAACTCTCTCTCTCGCGCTCAATATATAATGTCCATCCAAGGAAGACAAGCTTCTTGCTGAAATTCATCATGGGCCCGAGCCCAACTCCTCGAAAGAGATTCAGGGTTGCTACAACATTTGAATCAATATCACCGGTACGCGTACGCGCAGCCATGTCGCGTGAATATTACTTCGCAAAGAGCAATCAGCAGGATGTAACCGAATATAACATCTTGACATGTCATCACCAAACACCCGATTTCGCACGAATTTTCGTTTTCGCGCGGAATTTTTCCAAGCCAAAAATAGGGTTACATTCCTTATTCGTATTAGCATTAGCCACTGGCCATTCACTGTTGGCTCACAAGAACATAGAATAATCGTGTGACAACTCGAAATAGACGAATTGTTTGGTCAAAACAGCTGTAATTTAATTTGAGGTAATATTGCCAAAATTTGGTATATTTTCATCAGAGTAACGTCTAAAAGTTCCATATCTTTGTCTCAATTCAATCTATTTCAACAAAATTTAGCCTGATTGCACACAAGACTGTAACAAACAAATTGTAAGGAGTACGCAATCGTCCGCCTTAAAACGTTTGATTGAGAATTTTTTGTAAATCTGTCATCGTTCAAAATGAGGTAATGCTTATAAATCAGAGACAAATACTCGAGCGATTGCGTACTCCGGCTTAAATCTTCTTATTGATAGATAACGTAAATCCTCTTTGTTTCAGCTCAACAAGTTCAAAGCGAAAGCTACAATCGATAATCAAAGATGGCCATTTTTGGAATTCATTTTGAGTTCCCACACCTTCCTGGACTCAAAACGGTTTTTTAGTGGCACCAACAACTTAGACAACTATAGACCTTTCTCAATACCAGTTTTCAATTTTTCAAAAATAAAACTCCAGTACCACCTTAAGAAAACATAAAGACATTTTTCAGCATGTTTGGTCCCTTAGTAATGGCGGATTTCTTTTGTTTAGCTGGCTTCATTTTATGAACCAGTGGACAATAGGTTGCACTATCTAGTTTTCTTTTGAGATCAGTGGGGAGAGCATAATTGGATTCCCCCAACCTCGTACCCAGGTCTTATCTCCGCTCTCCACCGCCCCCGCCCACCGCTACGAAAAGACCCTGGTCTGGGCTGGTCACGTGTCACGCAATCTTACTGGGAGTGGGCTAGTAGGATTTGTATTTCGTAAGAAGACACTGGAATAATCACAGAGAGACAATGTTTGAAATGTTAATTTCTTTTATTAGTTGATTTATATATAGCACCTTCTAATGTGTTATGTGAAGTTTGTTTCACCAAACCGTCTTGGTTTTGAAACTGTTTTAAAGAACAATGACAATGTTTGTTGAGCCGCACTTGAATGGATTGTTTGCATTCTAGATCTGTTGTAGTTGCAGAAGTAACTACCAGACGAAATTACACCTAAATAGCAATGAGAGTATTGGTAAATTACGAACACATTAGGTATTATAAGGTAGAATTTAATAATGTCACGGTGGTCAGAAATTATTATTTTTCTCCCACTTGGCTCACCAAGGTATTTAGAATATCCAGAATGAAACGAAACTGCGCATGATCATCGTTATTATGACGTCATAATTACGTTTTGATGACGTCAGAGATAAAATAAGTACATAGTCCCAAATTAAAAAAACTACAAATTAGTTTTTATCTATGATGTACTTTGTTTATTTCCGATTTGGTTTATAATTTTCGAGTTTCAATACCCCTAAAGTTTAACCATGTAATTATGGCGAATTCCTTACATTCTTTTACATTTCGCGGGAAATTTAAATTATAAAATCAGCCAGGCATAACTCTACTTCGTTTTATTGGATTTTCGTAGGGTTTTCGCTGGAAATCTTCGTATTAATTAAAGAACATTTTTATAGAGTTCTTAAAATCAATTTCTAAATTCTAAATTTGGGCGCCAAGTTTGAACGTCATTAGTGACGTCACACGGTCAACGACAAGTGTGAAATTATCGCATCTCAAGCCAGTCACGATTACATTCTTACAACATTTCTTTACTATTTGTTACTATTAAATTCCAGAATCAATTGAACGGCCGTGTTGAAGGTTTTCGTGGGTCTGGGTACAAAAATACCAACTGCGCATGCCCCAAAATACACACTTTTTCCTCTATTTCAAATGGATTGTCCCAGAGCCATTTAATTTGCCCGCGCGGCCGGGCATATTTGGCTCTGGGAACGAGATTGGTATTTCAAATGGATTGTCCCAGAGCCATTTGATTTGCTGCGAGGCCGGGCGTATTTGGCTCTGGGAGCGAGATTGACTTGGCTCACCAAGGTATTTAGAATATCCAGAATGAAATAAAACTGCGGATGATATTAGCTTAGGCAAATCTACATTTTGTGGCCGTAATTTCACACTTGTCGTTGACCGTGTGACGTCACTAATGACGTTCAAACTTGGCGCCCAAATTTAGAATTTAGAAATTGATTTTAAGAACTCTATAAAAATGTTCTTTAATTAATACGAAGATTTCCAGCGAAAACCCTACGAAAATCCAATAAAACGAAGTAGAGTTATGCCTGGCTGATTTTATAATTTAAATTTCCCGCGAAATGTAAAAGAATGTAAGGAATTCGCCATAATTACATGGTTAAACTTTAGGGGTATTGAAACTCGAAAATTATAAACCAAATCGGAAATAAACAAAGTACATCATAGATAAAAACTAATTTGTAGTTTTTTTAATTTGGGACTATGTACTTATTTTATCTCTGACGTCATCAAAACGTAATTATGACGTCATAATAACGATGATCATGCGCAGTTTCGTTTCATTCTGGATATTCTAAATACCTTGGTGAGCCAAGTGGGAGAAAAATAATAATTTCTGACCACCGTGACATTATTAAATTCTACCTTATAATACCTAATGTGTTCGTAATTTACCAATACTCTCATTGCTATTTAGGTGTAATTTCGTCTGGTAGTTACTTCTGCAACTACAACAGATCTAGAATGCAAACAATCCATTCAAGTGCGGCTCAACAAACATTGTCATTGTTCTTTAAAACAGTTTCAAAACCAAGACGGTTTGGTGAAACAAACTTCACATAACACATTAGAAGGTGCTATATATAAATCAACTAATAAAAGAAATTAACATTTCAAACATTGTCTCTCTGTGATTATTCCAGTGTCTTCTTACGAAATACAAATCCTACTAGCCCACTCCCAGTAAGATTGCGTGACACGTGACCAGCCCAGACCAGGGTCTTTTCGTAGCGGTGGGCGGGGGCGGTGGAGAGCGGAGATAAGACCCTGGGTACGAGGTTGGGGGAATCCAATTATGCTCTCCCCACTGATCTCAAAAGAAAACTAGATAGTGCAACCTATTGTCCACTGGTTCATAAAATGAAGCCAGCTAAACAAAAGAAATCCGCCATTACTAAGGGACCAAACATGCTGAAAAATGTCTTTATGTTTTCTTAAGGTGGTACTGGAGTTTTATTTTTGAAAAATTGAAAACTGGTATTGAGAAAGGTCTATAGTTGTCTAAGTTGTTGGTGCCACTAAAAAACCGTTTTGAGTCCAGGAAGGTGTGGGAACTCAAAATGAATTCCAAAAATGGCCATCTTTGATTATCGATTGTAGCTTTCGCTTTGAACTTGTTGAGCTGAAACAAAGAGGATTTACGTTATCTATCAATAAGAAGATTTAAGCCGGAGTACGCAATCGCTCGAGTATTTGTCTCTGATTTATAAGCATTACCTCATTTTGAACGATGACAGATTTACAAAAAATTCTCAATCAAACGTTTTAAGGCGGACGATTGCGTACTCCTTACAATTTGTTTGTTACAGTCTTGTGTGCAATCAGGCTAAATTTTGTTGAAATAGATTGAATTGAGACAAAGATATGGAACTTTTAGACGTTACTCTGATGAAAATATACCAAATTTTGGCAATATTACCTCAAATTAAATTACAGCTGTTTTGACCAAACAATTCGTCTATTTCGAGTTGTCACACGATTATTCTATGTTCTTGTGAGCCAACAGTGAATGGCCAGTGGCTAATGCTAATACGAATAAGGAATGTAACCCCTATTTTTGGCTTGGAAAAATTCCGCGCGAAAACGAAAATTCGTGCGAAATCGGGTGTTTGGTGATGACATGTCAAGATGTTATATTCGGTTACATCCTGCTGATTGCTCTTTGCGAAGTAATATTCACGCGACATGGCTGCGCGTACGCGTACCAGTGATATTGATTCAAATGTTGTAGCAACCCTGAATCTCTTTCGAGGAGTTGGGCTCGGGCCCATGATGAATTTCAGCAAGAAGCTTGTCTTCCTTGGATGGACATTATATATTGAGCGCGAGAGAGAGAGTTTCAGTGGTGGCCGGAAACACAAAATAGTTTCGTTCGTAGACATATCCATCAGGAAAGAGGTTTAAGACAGGGGAAAGATGTAGCCGAAAGATACTCGAAAGAAAACGAATAAAGTTATCTCAATTATTATGTACCAGCCATATTACTCCAAGGACAAGTGCTCCTTGGAGAAAAGGGCAAAATGGCTAGATGATTGCCGCATATCAAATCACAACACGAATCTCAAGGTGTAAAATTATGTCAAAACTCGCTGTAGGAGAGCAAACATAAATCCATTGTCTTTCAGCCTTAATCTTCTGTGTTGGCGCGAACATTCGCCCTTAGATACGAAAGTTTGATCGCAGAAATCTCGAAAAGTATAGAACGCAGCGTGATGTAAAACTTGGCATACAAACTTGCTGTTACTATATCTTCCAACTGACCAAAAACTGTTAAGGTCGGAAGAGTCGACTTGAGACTCCAGTACTACCTTAAAACGTTTTCTGTACCCAAAAAGAATATTGAACTATATTTTCTTTCAAAGATTCAGCATCTCATTCAACAAAATGTTTATATCGGTACCAGAATACGCTAGAAAGACCATCACTTGGTCCCTTAGTAATGGCTGACTTCCGGCTTCATTTTGTAAACAATAGATACTTAATCCATTATTATTTCGAGATCAGTGGCTCTCCTCCTGAACAGCAGGGAATTTTGTCTGTGCATGCGTCGCGCGAGTTATCGTGGGGAGTCTTTTAACAGCGCAGACAAAATTCCCTGCTGCTCTACTCTTTGGAGTATCTGATTTCATTTCGATCAATTCTTGTTTGAGAAACTGCTGATCTATCGCTGACTCAACCTCCTGTCCAGCCTCCACTGACCACACAAAATCCAAATTGTTCGCTTTTGAAAGTTTATATTCTGTTATTCGAATATTCGTTAAGTTTGGAAAAGAAAGAAGCCTGAATTACTCGTACTATGAGTTGGATATTTCAAAAAGTTGGCGTCCTTAGGAATTTCGCTTCGTTCGGCGTAAGTATTCTGCCAAATATTGCTCAAAGCTTCATTCGACCTTCGCTGACACCGCCGCCATCTTGTTCGGTTTCTCTTGTGCGTTGGGTTCGATATAGCCTGCGAACCCAGACCTACTTTTCTGCCCTCGTGCCTCCCGCGAAAACTACGGTCTGCGAACCCGAACGGAGATTTGATTTCCGTGACGTATTACCTTTTCTCTCGTGTTATCCAATCAAATTTGAAAATATATTAAGCTAAAATTGCCCACGCGTGGACCCACGCTGAACGAAGTCAAGGAAGGAGCACAAAATATTTGCAATTTTTGACAAGTATATTGTATAGTATTTATATAACGATGAATGGCACTCCACAGAAATTGTCACACCAGGCCGATACTTGTTTTCGTTGTCATAAAACATTTCCCGCGACACGGGAGAAAATTATTTAACACTAACCAGATGTTGACCTCGACGCCGCTCAAGAAAGCTGAAACTCGCCTTCACCAGTTCGAGCAGCTTCAGAAACTCAAAAGAAAGAGACTTTAAAGTTCATCTTACTGTAAAATATCCGAGTAAAACAATACGGAAAGAACTGGTAAATGACTTTGCGGTCCTCGGATAAGCAATTGTTCACGGCTCTCACCAGAGAATTGCCACGGAAATGCGGAATTGCTAAAGCGGTATTGAAGAATGACACGTTGAAACTGATGCGTCCTGGACTGACTACGACGACAGCCTTCCACGCTCCGAGTAAAAACAAAGGCGGAGTTAACAAGTTTTGAATTTGAAAAGTTATGCCTAGAATGGAAACAGAGAGCCCCTCTTCTCTTGTGCCCTTTTGATGACTATTGCGTCTTCAAGAAAATAAAATCCTGAGTGGCTTCCCAGTATAGCAGTGGCTGGTTCGACAATATAAATGATAACTGTAGTATAAAGCCTGGTTTTCACTAGAGTATAAGCACAAGCATATGGCCATAAACAAAAGACAATACAAAGAAATGTAAATCCTGTGTATGCCAGACTTGGTAAGGTATCTGACATTTTGCTTGGAAACGTCAACAGTATAATAACTTGTTGCAACTATAAACGCGACAATTGTTGTCGTTAATCTGCTGTAATGACATGTTTAATAATATAGAATTTTCACGCATAAAACTATTTTTTGTCTTGTTTTCTCTTGAGGTGATGCTTATGCTTATGTCGTTAGTGAAAAGTGAAAACAATGCTTAAACAACTGATAGATCGTTAAGAAAATGTGAATGACAATATTTAATATTGCTAGGCTCGGTTGAAATGAAAGCTGTAATTTAGGACAAAGAACAACAGATATTTTTCTCAACCATTTTTGTCTTAAATATAATCACAACATAATAAGTCATAAAACATATTGCAATCTCAAAAACAAACTTGGAATCACATTTCAGCGAGTATTATTTGCAGAGACTTCATAGATATTTCGATAGTCACTTTCTTATTTGGAAACTGGTGTTGTTTACAATTTGTTGCAATTACGTACCATTGTTCTGAAATTGACACATCGACTGCCACAGATTTCACAGCCTTCTTGTATTATAAATGTCGCTGTATGTGAACCATTTCCCGCCATATTATCTTTCATCACCTAGCCACAACTCTGGTGATCCAAACACGATGGAAAAGTTGGAGTGAAAACTCTCCGTTTAGCACCGCTGTCAGTCGATCGAACCGAACCGCATCTGACGTGATTCGTTCAGCGATTCGGCACTATAAATCCCAAGAGGATTACTGTAAGGCGGCTGACTTGATCAGGCTCACTGATCAGTGATCAGGCCGAGAAGGCTGTATTTGTGCTAAATATTCGTACTTGAGCCTTATTTAAAGAGTCGAAAAAAATATATAACGGGGTTAGCCTTTAATTTTTGACCGATGTTGGCCATTTTTCGAACTTTTGACATACGGTAAAAATGTCAAATAAAGCCTTTTTAGACCTTCTGTGGCAACGAGAAGGCTGTAATTGTGCTAAATATTCATTCTTGAGCCTTATTCAAAAAGTCGGAAAAAATGTGAATGGGTTAACCACAGAATGTCCAAAAAGGCTTTATTTGCCTTTTTTGACCTTATTTAAAAAGTTCGAAAAATGTCCAAAATCGGTTTAAAAGTAAAGGCTAACCCCCTCAAGAATGAATATTTAGCACAAATACAGCCTTCTCGTTGCCACAGATGGTCTAATAAGGCCTTATTTAACATTTTTTGACCTTATTTCAAAAGTTCGAAAAATGGCCAAAATCGGTCAAAAAATAAAGGCTAACTCCTTTACATTTCCCCCCAAGGTTTTAAATAAGGCTCAAATATAAATAGATGCACAAATACAGCCTTCTCTTTGCCACAGAAGGTCTAAAAAGGCTTTATTTATCCTTTTTTGACCTTATTTCAAAAGTTTAAAAAATGGCCAAAATCGGTCAAAAAGAGAAGGCTAACCCCTTTAACACAAATACAGCCTTCTCGTTACCACAGAATGTCCAAAAAGGCTTTATTTGCCATTTTTTTACCTTGTTTAAAAAGTTCGAAAAATGTCCAAAATCGGTTTAAAAGTAAAGGCTAACCCCTTCACATTTTTATTCCAACTTTTTTAAATCAGGCTCAAATATGAATGTTTAGCATAATTACAGCCTTCTCGTTGCCACAGAAGGTCTAAAAAGACTTTATTTGACATCTTTTTTACGTTATTTCAAAAGTTCGAAAAATGGCCAAAATCGTTTTAAAAGTAATGGCTAACCCCTTTACATTTTTATTCAAACTTTTTTAAATCAAGCTCAAATATGAATATTTAGCACAAATACAGCCTTCTCGTTGCCACAGAAGGTCTAAAAAGGCTTTATTTGACATTTTTTTACCTTATTTCAAAAGTTCGAAAAATGGCCAAAATCCGTCAAAAATTAAAGGCTAAACTCCTTTATATTTTTTCTTTGACTTTATGAAAAAGGCTCAAATATGAATATTTAGCCCAAATACAGCCTTCTCGTTCCTATAGAAGATCTAAAAAGGCTTTACTTGACATTTTTAACCGTATTTCAATAGTTCGAATAATGTCCAAAATCGGTTTACATTTTTATTCAAACTTTTTTAAATCAAGCTCAAATATGAATATTTAGCACAAATACAGCATTCTCGTCTTGACATTTGACATTTTTTCACCATATTTCAAAAGTTCGAAAAATGGACAAAATCTGTCAAAAAGTAAAGGCTAACCCCTTCACATTTTTTCCGACTTTTTGAATAAGGCTCAAGACCACAGAAGGCCTAAAAAGGCTTTATTTGATTTTTTTGACCTTATTACCAAAATTGGTTTAAAAGTAAAGGCTAACCTCTTTACATTTCCCCCCCAACTTTTTAAATAACGCTCAAATATGAATATATAGCACAAATACAGCCTTCTAGCCCTTACGAAAATTTCATATAAGCCTTCATAACCGATTTCATATATGAAATGTCAATTTCATATATTAAATTTGTAATTTCATATATGAAATTAAACATTTCAAATATAAATTACAAATTTCATATATGAAAATGTTCCATTTCCATATATGAAATTTCTTATTCCATATATTAAATTTTTATATTCATAAAAAAATTTCATATATCGAATAAGAAATTTCATATATCGTATTGGAACATTTTCATATATGAAATTTGTAATTCATATATGAAATGTCTAATTCCATATATGAAATTACAAATTTAATATATGAAATTGACATTTCATATATGAAATCGGTTATGAAGACTTATATGAAATTTTTTTGACGACTTATATGAAATATTTCATTGGGCGTTGCCCAATGTCTAAAAAGACTTTATTTGACTTTTTTTACCGTATTTCAAAAGTTCGAAAAATGGCCAAAATCGGTCAAAAGATTAAGGCTAACGCATTTACATTTTTTAATAAGGCTCATATATGAATATTTAGCCGCTATATTAAAAAAAAACCTTCATGGGTAAATATTTTGATCTAGTCATCAATAGATGATGTTCATACTCTACTCTTTCATCAGTGGTCATCTTTGCCAAGTGGGGGTCATCTTTCCTTCCAATCCGAAGAGCTTTCCCTGTTATGAAAGAAATTATGTTTAAGCGTCGGTTGTTCAACGGTTGGAGGCGTTGTTAGAAAATAGGTTTTAGGTGTAGCAGGAACTGTAGGGAAACTCCACGGAGGATCGTCAGTTTCTTGCTTTATCTCTGGTGTCAAATTTTCTGAAGTTTTCGGAGCCTGATTTTGAAGATTAGTCAGAGGTTGAAGCTGATTCTACAGTTGGTTTTGAAACGTTATAAAACGTCCGAGCTGATTGGAGTAGAGTATGCTCTTTTCTTCTGTTGTTAACTGTGGCGCTTGTTCAATATCTTGCATTTCTTTGTTCTGTATTGTACATGGCATTAACTATCGGAGGTTGCTGATAAGATTGCTTTCGTATGAAACTACTCAGATGTTGCTGCAGGACGGAGCTATTTTCTTTAGTTAACACGTTGACTTGAGACGATGTTGGTCATCCGTAGTCGGCTTTAGATCATGCATATGATATCCATGGGGGCGGCTTGTTGCTTGTCCGTAGCTCTTTATAAATTCCTGAACATGACCTGGGTTTACTTGTCGAACCGGGACAGAAATTTGTTGCTTATCCCTCGGCGTTTCTTTTGTCTCCTGCACGTGCACTCAGGATAAATATGCAAATATCACACTTAGTAACAGAAAGCGTAGCAACCAGCTTGAAGAGTTATTGCGTTTATATTTTCTCAAATCAGTACGTTTAAAAGAACGTCGGGAATCAGTCGGAGACCAGTCCGTTATGACGTATTACAGTGGGGTTGGTTGAGAGTCATTTGTAACCTTTAATGAGTTTTCTCTTTTGTGTCCGGCACGTGCGAGAATCTTATAGCATACTAAACCATAGCGACGAATTATTTAACCATGCTCTGTAATTTTTCAAAGTAGCGTATTTGGTCAATGATGCTGTCGAATAGTACTCGATGTTCTTCTAAAAGTCTACAATAACGATTCGCTACCATTCAAAGCGACTCTTCATGAACTTCATACGGTTCTTGTATGTATAAACACCACAAAAGCGAACCAAATATCTAACATAATATTCGTATATAAGCTTTACGTTGCTATATGCCAGTGAAAATAAGTTTTTCTGAGCTAACGGCTTTTCGAATTGATTCCTCATAGTATTTTTCATACGGCTTCCCGAAGTGATTCCGCATCCTATCTTCTTACGATTTCCTCACTTATTAACGACGGTTTAGTTAGCAATGATTCTAGGATGATTTTGTTTGAATATTTAGGTTTTAACCCGAATATAATATTCATGATATACCATTAATTCAAGGCCGAATGACTCCTGCTTCTGTTTTATTGTGATCCATCTGAGTAACAATAAGATAAATTAGAGTTTTCGTTAGTGGAGTAACTCTAGTGGATGGCTTGATATGCTGTTGTAATAGGAAAATACCCATAAGATCTAATAATTTAGTGGTGTTTTGTTTTCTCTCTTGTTCTTATAAATTACAGTTTAGACTTCCAGTAATAATAAGCTCAGAATTTTGATCATCAGCTAGTTACAGAAATTGTTCAAAATGTTCAAACAACTCAAGGTTAGAATTATTTCGTATATACCATGTTGCAATGGGGATAGGTTTACTTTTAGGTATTTTAAACTCGAGGGCATCCGGTACCAATTCTTTACGTTCTATATAAGGTATATTATTTATTAATTTTCTGTAAATGGTACAGTATGTCAACAATGAAGTTAAGAATCTCAGTTTCAAATATATACATATCCTCCCCCCCCCCCCCCCCCCCCCCCCCAAAAAAAAAAAAAATAATCAAAGAACAAAAAAAAACGAAAAAAAAAACACGAAAATAACCCCACAAAAAACAAACAAAGAAAGCAATCTGTTGTTCTGTAATCTCTGACATGATACACAGTTTTGGCAGTCCCCCTTTCTTTCCATACACTGCTACGGATACCAATTGAAAGAAACTCTTACCGGCTGTTACAGGGGCATGGTCAAATGAACCGAGCGTTACGATTTACTGCCGTTTGCGAATAATACAGGGGCGGATCGAGCGTTAGTCAAATAAGTCAGACGACTAAAGGTAAAAAAATAGCGATTGCAAAAAAAATCCGGTTAAAAACGACGTAATAGCAGCGAGAACAATCGCGGAAAATCTAATTCGTCACCAGGACCATTTGCGGGAAGGCTCGCAGACATTTTATACCTCCTGGTGGCACTGATTAGGTTTGCCGAATTTGGCAGCCATTATGACTAATTTACCCCGTTTTAGCCACACCTATTGGTCAAAACAAGGTAAATTCTGAGCATTGATTGGTTTGCCGTATCTGGCAGCCATTTTGCCGAATTTGATCCGAGTTAGCCATTCACATTGGTTGAACATGGCCTGCTCCAAATCTTGCCTGATTTGCCCCAAATTGAGCAATCTGATTGGCTATGCAGAACCTTGACTGCCTGCCTAACTTGCCAGCCACCAAGTGTGCGATCTGTTTGCCTCCATCATGGCTTCTACAAGCATATTTGATTGCGCGCTATCAGCTTTAGAAAGCAACAACACGGTGATATTGCGACAAATATATGCATCGACTTCATCTGAAAGCGTCATGGTTTGTCGACTTCTCGGTAAAGAAGAATATTTTCTCAAGACTGCTTTACCTAATATAAATACCTCAACACGTGAAGCCGTGAAGGTCATTATATCGCTCAAAAAGCCCAAGGCAAGTTTTTTCATATGTTCATTATAATTGGCATTTATGAAGCTGTCCGACGCAATAGTGCTGTATTGCATGCTTTCAATTCTTGAGGTTATAACTGGTCTCGGAGCGCGAAAATGTTTATGAATTTATCAGCCTATAAAAGTTTATCGAAATTACAAGCTGACACATGTTTTACTGTGCTTTCGAAAGGCAGTTTGAGATACGTGAAATATCTGACAACACGATTCATTATTCCCGTGTTTATGGTCGTTCTACGATATGAAAGATTGCTAGAATTGTTAAATTGATTCAGGGTTTTGGTTTCAATTTCAATTTCAATTTCAATTTCAAAATTTGTCTGGCTGCGGGCATGCAAGTTAGGGTTTTTCCTATATTTGTGTAAAATCTGTGTGCTCGTTTGAACTCGGTAAACAGTCGTAATTTATAAGTTTTAGAGTAGGTAATGAGAACCACACTGGCGTTAAAGTAGCGTGATAGCAGATATAAGGGAGTAAGTCGTCGACGGAGATATTTGATTTTATTCTAACAAAGCGCAAATGAATTAGCTCATTAGCCTGTGGCTATGTTGCGTATCAAATGATGCGAACCAAGGCTGTTAGACATGAAGTATAAAATAACATAAAGAATAATAAATAAGGTTTCAGAAACACGAATGATGCGTACACTTAACGTAGCAATGTGCATCATACTTGGGGACACAAGGCGCCATTAAAAACATGCTTTAAGACTTTTAATATTGTGCTCAAAGTTGCTGTCAGAGTGCGGGAAACGCCGTTTCAGAGACCCACATTTTTAAAAATTTCCCAGTGGGCGCATGCTCTAAAAATGCGAAATTTGACTAAGGTATAAAAATTCCTAAATCCGCCCCTGGAGGGAGGGATAAACTCTATCACGAGAAAAAATGTAAAATGTATTAAGTTAACCTACAAACACGAAGTGTCCCAAGGTATTTTGTCACTGATTGTCTAAAAAGCATTCTATGTTATATTGGTCGAACAATGCTGTTACAACTAACTAAACACCGTCTTTTAATGCGAAAAATGGAAAATAATCTTACTTTAGGCTAACAACGCTGCTTATGAGTAACATCGGCAAGGTAACATGAGATTTTAGAGTCAAAATGGCCACCTGTTGCGCGACTGATTTCCCAACGGTTCCCACAACGGTTCCCACTACGATTTCCACTAAAAAACACGTTAAAGAACGACGATTGTTGACAAAAATGACATTTTCTATACACCAGCTTTGTTGTATGATGGTTTTCAATATGGGAATGATTTTACAATTGACGCTTTTAAAATACGTTTTTCACAACGATTCCCGCTAAACTCTTGATCTTATATCGGCTTTTATACTGCGGAAGTGGGAACCGTGTGCGCTTTACCTGTAAATACCTTTATTTTGTTAGTCTAATTCTAGTTAAGAGATTCAATCGAGAAGTATACAATGCAAGTAGCACTTGCAATCAGCTGCACTGTCAATTTTTTGTAAAAGAAGCTTGAATTGACGAAATAAATTCAACAGTATTAAGTGGGAACCGTAGTGGGAACCGTTGGGAACCGTTGTCAGCACCGTGACATTTGTCATCACAACTGTTGTTTAAGGTTAAATTTCATATCATTTGCCGCAAATCTTTCGCGTTTTATCGCTGTGTATATTGGTAGTACCGTACTTATTACGATTGGTAATAAAACCCGAAACAATTTCTAATAAGTTTTGTCAGTTACTTGTCTTCAATGAACGTCTATAAACGTTAAAAATTTCCGACTTTTTAACCGAATATCATTTCTTCAATATTGGTTTATTGTGATTAAATTAAGCATCACGCATATTATACAGTACTTGTTGGAAGAATAAAACACTTGCTACCTATAATAGCTTTATCGCTAACACGCGCAGAATGCCATGAAAGTGTTCGCAGCTGATTAACATAAACATGCTTAAATTCCTGCTTGACGCGACGCTGTTAATTGAAGTAAATTATTCCACAAGTTTTACTCTACACATACTAAAAGAAACGCGCAATTGTTTCGTTGTTAGTATATGTAAACTTTGTTTGGGATAAATGGAGCTTTTTCATAATGCGCATTTGATCATATCCACATGTTAATTTGCGCAATAGAAATAATAAATCATTAAATCATTAAATCATTAAATTCTCAGCATTGATTGGTTTGCCGTATCTTCAAGAGTTAATGCTTGTCGTGCCCGACTTTGGAAATGAAAGTTTGTCTTTCCTGAAGTAGTCGATAGGAACTCAAACTGAACTGCAACTTCAACCGCAACTTCGACCGTATAGTTTATAATTAACCGGGTTTCGAACTCGGTTCTATAGCTACTTTCGAGCGTTTCCTACCGTTGTTATATACCGCGTTTCGACCTCAATTGCACTAGTTGGTTTTAACACAACCATTATGTATACAACAATCGAAATATAGTAAGTTTAAATATACTGCCGAAACAGAGAACATGAGTCTCATACGTTATCTGTTTCGGCAGTTATCTAACTTTACTATATTTCGATTGTTGTTTCAACACTGCCTACGCAGCACGCTACTTTTATTAAATTATGTATACATGCAGTTAAGTGACAGTTCTTTCAAAAGTAAACAGTCTTCAAGATGCATAATTAATATAAACTTACAACACTATATCTAGAAGCATTGCGATTTTGTGTATAATGATCCAGTTAGGTAGAATAATCTAGATGTTAGCTCAGGCGAAAATTACTTGATATACTAGCGATAGATTAAATGTGGCATCTTAGAAAGTAATTACTCTGGCTACATGTGGTAGACGAGTCGAGTCTAGGTTTCGGTCGTGTTATTGGTATTACTGTTTTTTTGGGGGGTTCGCGATATTGCCCCAGCAGGCTTTGCGAAACCGATATTTCACTTTCATGGCGAGTTGTCTCTTGAACGAAGCTTTTCTTGACATTTTACCGATGTTTTTGAATATTTCCACGACATTTCTTGGCACACTACACAGTAGTCGTCTCAACAAAGATGTCAGAGTAGTCGGACTGTCAGCGAATCAAGGTGTATTAAAAATAATCGGAAGGCGTGAAGGACGTCATAGAACAGTCATGTTTAATAATTGCAAAACCGAGGTTTGGCCGAGTTGTCTCCAGATCAGTGGTTGTCTCTTTTGAACGAAGCCTTTATTGCCATTTTATGGATGTTTATGAATATTTGCAAGACATTTCACTGTTTCTCAGTTATTGACTTGTACAGGATATAATAGGTTTATGACGAGATCGGTCAAGCTTGCGGGTAATTAAAACGTATTTCTTACATATTAAAAATGGTAATTATACCATAGCCTAATCGAAATATTTATTAACTATGGCGTTAGTTGTCATCACTATGAAGCTAATACAACATAACACATTTTGGCGCGCGAAGTATGATTTGCGTGAAGAAAGAATGGTCATCGTCCGACGATCAATGTGAAGTTTAGTTCATCGTATTTCCGTCTTTCTTCGCTAAGTTTCGATACACACATACTTGAATTCAACATAATGGACGCATTAAATATCCATCTTCGAGACAGTGACGGGAATCACATTTCTTACCATGGCCAAATGACAGAAGTCTAAGCTGCATGGTTGTAAGAAATTAATATGGAAGACTCGGAAGTGTACGCATCATTGTTTGGAGTTCTGATACTGTGTGAACTCAAAGCCCAACAGAGAATTGATCAACGCCAACGGTGAATTATTCAAGCAGATAAAATATGTAGTGAACGCGGTTTGCGGGTTGGAAATATTCTGAAATTATAGCCGCGATCAAAGTACTCAGTATGGGAAGACTATAGGCTTTCGGAAGATATAAGCGTGTGAAATTATTGAGGATCCTTTTAGTGGAATCTCTTGTGCCAGAAAGATGTAGTCATCTTTTGCTGGCAGATTATGAAGATGTAATCATATTTTTCTTAATCAGCTGAAACTAAAAGCGAATCTTTATAATTGTAACAACTAAATGCGCGCCTACAAATCTACAATATAGACATGCATCGCTGTGCAGAAATTAGGCAATATATAGGCGTTGTAAAATTATTAAGATTTTTTTAGTGAAAGCTCTTGTGTCAGAAAGATGTAGTCATCTTTTGCTGTCAGATTATGAAGATGTAGTCATCTTTTCTAATCAGCTGAAACTAAAAGTCAATTCTTTATAATTCTAAAAACTGATGCGCACCTACAATATAAACATGCATTGCTGTGCTGAAATTAGGCAATTATATATACATTATAGGCGTTGCAAAATTATTGACTAGTGAGCTCTTGTGTCAGAAAGATGGGAATTACTCTGTCATGGTTTACTAATTACCTCCAAAATAGATTTAAATTTGTTCAAATTGGTAGCACAAAATCAACTTTACGAAATATCACATGTGGTATCCCACAGGGATCTACTCTATAAGTCCTTTGCTGTTTCTATTATATATAAACGATATGCCAAATTCTTCAAGCAAACTCTCTTTTAGAATGTTTGCTGATGACACCAACATCTTTTTCTCATGTAGAGATTCTGCTGATCTTCAAACAGTTATGAATGACGAACGAAAGTTTGTTTTTAAATATTGTACTATTAATAAACTTTCAGCTAATTTCAAAAAAACAAATTATATGATCGTAACTTCGTCTCAAAAGAAGAGGGTGAATGTTGATATCCCCAACATTACACGAAAATCCTCAATCAAATATTTAGGTATCTTTACAGATAATCATTTAAATTGGCAAAATCAGATTTCACAAAATAGCTAAGAATACAGGGATATTATATTAATTAAGACACTACTTAGATTCGCATGTTTTAATGAAACAAATTCAGATTGATGACAATTTTCGCTAAATTGTATGGGATTAGGCCAGCTGGGCATCCGGAGAAAAGTGCATTCAATGCACAAAACTTGACAGTTTTTGGCCGTGCGGGTACTCAAGCATGGCAGAGCGTCAAAACGACACAGTTCAAAAAGACATATTTAGAAACGCTCGGAAGCAACACCGTGTGCACATTGTCTTATAACTGGGATGTAAGAGAGACGTCTTGATCAGTAAAGAGCTGTAATGATGGGTGAGGGTGCTAATCTCGACGTGCGTGGAGTCCACTTACACGCGAAATTACACGCGAAGGGGAAAGAAATTCTGCGAGATGTTTTTATGTATATATGTATATATATATATATATATATATATTTCCATCAAATCGCCAACTTTCGCGGCTCAAGCGAAACAAAATCTTTGTCAGAAAAATTGGTTTACAAATGACCGATAAAGCAAAGCTAAGAAGATATGTTGCAGTGGGATGAACCAAACAATATTAAACACGACTAGAAACCATTGAAAAAGCATGAAAAATTTGCAATAAAGATCGTAAAAGATGCCGCCAAATGTGACTGAAAAAACAAAAAGATGTTTCATCGTGTGTCTGTTCAAAGCCAGCAAAATATTTATGCAACATCAAAACAAATAGCTTTTCACAGAATTGATTGCTTTTTGCTAAGAAGCGAACGTGAAAACCACGGAAACCAAACGCCGTAGCCCGTATGGCAGTGTTTGCAGCATCTGAGAAGAGCCAAAAGAAAATTTATCGGTAAGAAGTGATTCGTATTTAACTTACCAGCTTTCTTTAGCTGATTAAATTCGGTATATATCCAAAACCTTTTCAGTATTAAACTCAGTTAAAACAGCAAAAATCTTGTCAAATAATATACATTTTCTCAGGCGTTTTTTCCATGGATCGAGTGGAAACTTTGCATTATAGTTCTTCCCTGGTTAGTTTTTCCTCTCTTATACGTACAGTTTTCAGGCTGTTACCTACGTTTTATTCTGTTCTGATGTTTTTCTTTGAGGTTCAACCTTATATTTGGAACATGAGGAATCATATTCAAACAGTTTAATAGGCACCTTGATATAAGCTTCTGTAATTGTCGTTTGTTTTTGCTATCAATTTCTGGTGCTATTAGGTCGTGACACAAGTTTTTCTTCATGATCAGTCACTGCTTTATTATTTTGGAATAAAACATTGCTTAGTTTGGAAATTGGTCAATAATAGAAAAACTACATTCATAAAAGTGATAAAACAGGATGTAAAGGAGGCCAGCTAGGGTTTATATTTGTATACAAAAACAGTTTAATCGGGGGGGGGGTTATTAACGCGCCTTTGCGTTCACTCGTGCCCAGTCTTTTGGCCGAGCTATGTATAGTCGACAATATCTCGATCTCTTTGGATTTTTGGATGTGGATATGTCGGCAATTGCGCAATCTCTAGATTCTCTAAAGTGACTTAGTGCGCATGTTCGGCTGATAGCCTGACACGTTTCACGTTTTCGAAGATATTTTCAAAAAGTTCAGCTTTGTCTTCTTTGTCAGGAAATTCACGGTAAGAACAATTCATAAATATGTCTTTACTTTCACGGGAAGTATTCATCAAGGCCATGAACGTTTCAGTGGCGATTCTCGAGGAAAGCAGTGCTCTTTCATGAGTTTACAGCGCTGTTGACAGCAGAAGCTATTTCAGTCGATAAATTGAACTCGACAATCATCGACCATGTCTTAGTTGAAGGAGACAAGATGTACCTGAACTCTACAACAATGGTCTCATCCCACGTGATGAAGAATTGTTCTCGTTGAACAACTTACCAACTGTTGTTTCTTTATCCATTGAGATGTGGAACTGCTAACTGTGTATTCTTAACATTCAGAACACTATTACCATATGATACCCAAACACACAAACTGATAGATGTGGAACTGCTGACTGTGTAGTCTTAACATTCAGAACACTATTACCATATGATACCCAAACATACTCAAATTGCTAGATGTGGAACTGCTGACTGTGTAGTCTAACATTCAGAACACTATCATCTTGCAAACTATTAATCATGTTATTGTTCCTGTTATTTTTAAAGAAAAATATATTTTCTATTTGTTTTGTCCCATTGATCTATCTGCATAAATGTACATGGCTGTTTCTTGATTTGATATATCAAAAATATGTATAATTATTACTATAGCCGGCACCAGAAAATCTTAATTCTCAATGTTTAATCTTTCCTGCCTGAAAGTCATTTGAGAAAAATGTAGTAAGTGGGTCTTCTGACCATAGCAAGTGAAAGTTACTGCTACTAGCAACCTTGAAGCAACATGACTCTGCACTGCACCACTCCTATTCGTGGCTGGCAGGCCCTGGTGTTCACCTACTGTACTATACTATAAGTATAAAATCAGAGTATATCCAGAATTTTTCAGTAGCATATTAGGACTCCACTTGGTCCTTCAGGCAGCACTTTCCTTGCGATAGTAACTTCTAGTTTATGTATGTTTAACGTATTAAAAGCGGGAGAGGGGTTGTTGCGTTTATGTATTTCTAGTTAAATTGAATCTAAACGTACATCGCTCCCAGTTTATAATGAATTAAAGCGACAAGACCATTTTGATGAGAGGAAATGCTCAATTGGCGCTCACTAAGTGGTGCTAAAGGTAAACATTTTGGTTCGTCGGTTTGAGAATAGCTTAACAAATGCAGAGTATCGGACTTAAGCGTAAGAACTATAATAGTTTTATTGTTATAGTTAAATGCTACTTGAATTGCATGGTGAGACTCGGGTAGTTTAATCTCCCTCTTCAATTTTCCATCTTCAGTTTATATATAAACAGCGTCACTCCCTGATGATCCTACAATAATTTCATTCATATCAGTATTGCTCAGAAGTTGGCCATCGAACTTATCTTCCAAAGGAAACTTTGCTTTCAGCTGCCCATTGCTGTCACAGATGTACACAAAGCGAGATTCTGATATTTTTATAACAATGTTTTTTCTTTGTTTACAGTAAGACGCAAATTAAGCTGCACTTCGGCAACAGAGTTGTACTAAATCCAATGGGCACTTGTTTTTCATGTTACCGTTTGGGCTAAACACAAATATATAAATTTGTTTTTAAACTAAAGTCAGGAATGAGAATAGTTGACATGTAGCTTGTGACGATATATACGTTATCATCTCCGTCGACGGCCAGTGATTGTATCGTGAAGAAAGGGCTACTGTGTCTTCTATTGACAAACTACAAAAGGATCGAGATTTACCTTCTCTGTTGATAAGACTGACAGTAGTTCGCAATGACTGTACAATAATCTCTCCTTTGCTATTTACTGCTGAGCACCATGTATTACTTATTTCAACTTCTTCATCATATATCCGGCCTTGAAATGTTAACAGTGCCTTCACACGAGACTCTGTCAATGAAATACTCTTGTCTCCTAAAACTGGCTGATAAGCTCGATTCCCAAGGTCAATCTTTGGCCACCTAAAAAGATCTGGGGTAATAAATCGACTGGTGAATCGTACACTACTAAATTGAGCGTTGTCACGCATCGTACGATTTCAAGTCGTTTCGCTTTATTGAACCAAGATTTAACTCCTCCTTCCAAGTAAACGGAGAATGCTTCCTGAATGGCTAGTAAGTCATGGAGCCCTTTAAGATACGTCTTAGCGTCACAAACTGCTTTATCTGGGTTCTTCAGGTTCTGCATAATGCTGCTTGCTATACGTAATTTGGTTGCGGAGATCCTTTCCTCTGTGGTCAGAGCTTCGTTACAGAAAGCTCTCGTTGCTTCTTCACGAGCAGCTTTGAACGATTCTTTAGCATCTTCAAGACGCTCTTCTGAGATAATTGTCAACTTTGTTGTTGCCGAAATAAAATTCAAGGTCACCGACAGCAAATCGTTGTACCACATGAATTCCATGCAGGAAGAATGATTTAATAGCTAGCAGTTTTATTGTGCGAAACATATCAAGGGTTAATTGAAAAACAAAAATATCTGGAACGTATACACAGATTGACTTGCAAGTCCCAGCCACGGTATAGCTCTTACACGCATCCCGATATTGATATGTCGCGCGAGATATATTTATCACGAAAATAATTATATAGTCTGAGTCTGAGTAGATGACATGGTTTGGTGTTGTACACACAAGTGAGAACTGTTAAGGTGATTGCGAAGAGAAAGTAATTAGTTTTTTTTCAAACTCCGCACAGTTGCAGATGTCTGACATATTTCAAACATGCATAAAAATAAGGGGTCACCGCGCTTGTTTTTTGGAAATTCTTTTGGGCAATATTTTTCGACTTACGAGAAGAATACAACTTGGCTGAAGAAATGCGAAATTGCCTCCATTATAATGATTAATTGTTCTTCAAGACATATGCATATACATGCAGAAAAAGGTACAATAAATGTTTGCACATTCATTACACAGATTTTACATGACATTTACAGCTGCAGCATACAATTTTCGCCCCTTTCAATACTGTATAATTATAGACTTGCCAGTTACTGACATTTGACTATTTGTCATCTCCATCCACAATATGTTATTTAATAGCATATTTCGCTCGTGGACTACCGCAGGTTTTGGGCATTGTTGCTTGACCATGAAGCTAACTTTGTTTTCTTGGAAGAAGGTCATCCATTTCTATTCGGCACAATCTTGTCAGTTTACGAAGCTCGACCAGACATGTTGGCCATATAAATTGTCTCGTCAGTATATGAAATCGTCCACGCAATGACTCGATTAATTTGCTTTCAAAAACTTTTATCATTAAATTTTATCATTATTCATTATTGCATTGCATTGCATTGCATTGCATTGCATTGCATTGCATTGCATTGCATTGCATTGCATTGCATTGCATTGCATTGCATTGCATTGCATTAAATTGCATTGCGTTGCATTGCATTGTATTGCATTGCATTACATTACATTACATTACATTACATTACATTACATTACATTACATTACATTACATTACATTACATACATTACATTACACGCACGCATTACATTACACGCACGACAGCAATGTATCTACTCGCGCATGCGCAGTTTGAGTACTGCTGAAAATATCACTCGAAACGTTAGAAAGTACGTTCAATATTTTCGGCAGTACTCAAACCTTACTATATTTTGATTTGTATTTCAACACTGCCTACGCAGCACACAACTTTTATTTTAGTGATGGTTATACAGGTCAGTTTTTTCTTTGTTATTGTTTTTTTTATGCCACCAGAGGCCCCCAACTCCTAAGGGCCCCTAACTTCAAAGCCCCCATTCAATCTATGATCTTATAATTGTGGCAATTGAAATTAATTAGTGGAATGTATCCCATGAAACTAAATGTTTTTTCAGATGTGTTACTGTGTTCTGACCAGTTTTTTAATTACCAATGCCTGTAATTATAATAAACACTAAATGACTTAAAAAAGCTGGTGGTGTGTTGGCATATGGTACTGTTACTGTTTGAGTCGTTAATATATTTCATGGTCGAATTTCTCATCAGCAGTCTTTACCACCAAACTAGTAGGAACTTTACAGTATAAATTCATGTTAGAGCCACATGACATTCAGAAGGTATTTGTTCTGTGTAGCAAAATTGGGTGAAAAAAATATTGTTTTTTCAATTTTAAATACAGTAAAAGTCCCCTAAGGCAAATTTCCTAAGGGATCCCATTACTTCAGTGTTGGGTCACTGATAGTATCGTAGCAATGATTTATTGTTGAGTGTAATATAAAACTTGTGACCACGCATTGTTACCGTAAACAACGTTCCATTTGGCGTTAGCGATCGTCATTTTCTTAACGTCGAAATTTTTTTGTAAAACTTTGTGAGATTATTTTTCATATCTGTAAAGCGTCAGTTGCTAACGCCAAATGGAATGTCAACATTTCTCCTAACAACAAGTAACAGTAATTATTCACAAACACATGACTGACTCCCGATCAGTAAACAAGCAGATAACATCCTGAGTAAACTTTATAAATAAAAAGCATTTAACTTGATACTATGATTCCGCCTTATGCATGGTATCATAATATTTCTTATATATTTTTTAAACGCACAATATTTCTGATTAACAAATATATAGATTACTTTTTTTGTTACCAGCATTTTTTACAAATATATAAAACAATAAAATGGTAACCAAAATTATTACTTGATCATGTTTGATGAGTACCCATTTTCTATCCTTGGACCCTCTTTTCACTACGCGCACGCTACGTGAAAATTAACTGCCCGTTCACTTCGTTCACGCCCAAGCCCTGAACATCAAGCCAACAGACCGACTACACATTTTACCAGAATTTTGTCCCTTCCCCCCCCTTTTTGGGGGGGGAGGGGGGTGGGGTGGGGGGTGGGGGTGGGTCGATAATTTTAACCAGAAAATTTGAAAGTGCACTGGTACGGCAAACTGCTAAACTACCGCCGCTCTTCACTAATTTACATGTGATTTTCTGGTTAAAGCTGGACTGTTCGAGGATCATGCATTGCTGTCTCATCATGTCTCTTACTAGTATTAAATGCGTTTCTAATTTGACACTTCAATAATTATTGTTTATATACTCGAGTAATAACCGTCTTGATCTTACATTTCTAAATCATGGGGTATATTTGATATTTTTGTTCAATAGTTTTGTTCATATTGAAATGAGTGCTTATGTTCATACAAGCATTTTAATAAGAAAGACTCAAATATATGAAGGTATTTGTCATTGATGACTATATACTTAACTTCAAGGTAATAAGTCTATCTACTTAAAACTGTTTCAAGAAACAACTGTTGGTATGTTCTTGCAGTTGCATACAGTTTCTTACCTTTATAAACAAGTAGATCAGGAAAAAACAGTATGATTGTTTATACAGAATAGCAAGATACATGTATACGGACCTTATTAATTCTGTCCCAAGTGTTTTTGAAACTATGATTACCCAGGGAAGAAAAGATAATATAATCCAGTGGGCTAACACATGTTAATTTCTTATTATAATTTAAGACCCTCTTTCTTCCCATATAATTAACTTCACTTTCCTTCTCCTAAAATTTAGTTTCCTAAAAGCCATTCTTTCACAAGCATATATCAGTCAGTGACTCACTAGTAGTAGTCAATGTCACATACAGGAAGCATAAAACTATAGGAAAGGGGCTTAACCCTTTCTCACCTTCAGGTTCCAACTTGACGAGTAAAGTCATCTGGCATTAGAGTAAAATAACAAAGGTGGCATTTTGGGTGGGTGGGAGGAAAAGGAGCTGAATAATTTTCATCAAAAATCACTTCTGATAATTTATTGCAATTGACATACCAGCAAAGCCACCAAGCCCAATAGTACACAATTGTACTCTCAATAATTATACCACCAACGCATTTTGTTACATAGACTTCTAGCTTTAATATCTTTGTAAAATTATTTAAAGGGTATTACACAGCTTTAAAAGTGCATTTTACGGCAATGTAAATGATCCCAAAATAAAACTCAAGTGACCGGGACAATTCTGTTGTGCAACTTTAATATCTACTTTCCCCTACTCTTTAATTTGTGCAACATGTGGTTCGGATATGGTAATTTTTACCAAAAGAAAACTTTCTGTAGCAATAAAAATTGAGCATGAACCTGTAAACATGAAATATACCAATACCATTAAATCACTTGTATTTCACAACAACATGGTGTATCATGGGGGTAATATGGAGTGAAGGAGTAAACAATTCTTAATAAATTCATGCACAAGAGTAGATGACCCCCCCACTATAGCGTAACAAAGGGATGCCGCCTCATCAAATATTCAGTGCGGCGCCCCTGTGTGACGCCCAGTGTGACGCACGGTGTGACGCACGGTGTGACGCCCGGAAGTAATTAGCACACATAGAGTGGGTGATATAAACCCAGGGTTACTTCAGTTGCTTCACTCGTGGCTCTGGTTAAGTACAACATCGTTACAATGGAATGTCTACATGGTGAATCTGCGTCTGTCTCAACAACAAGGAATGGCACCTTTTCATTCTGTGGGCAGAAACCTAGTTGTGAGTTCTTTTCCCCAGAAGAAGACTGCTACATGTTTGGAAAAGCCGTAGCCTCCTTCCATGAAAGTGGATGTATACATCCAAGGTGCTATGGCCATGGAAAACTAGCACAGATGCGAATGGTTAAAGATAAGATGAAGGAAAGTTACGGGAGACCATACTTTGTTTGCTCCAAACGAGGAAATCCCTGTTCGTTTTGGCAATGGGCTGATGTCTTCGAGGGTATCAAACCAATATGTCGACATGGTCTGATTTGTCGTACTAGCAAAGTCAAGAAAGAAGGTCCTAATCAAGGTCGACTATTTTACTTGTGTCCCCACGAGAGAGAAAACTGCTGTGACTTTTTCGAATGGAAACCGGAAGAAGATCCCCTTGAACCATTTTCCACTGTTCTGTTTAGTATGCCACCATCTTACAGATATACAGTCAAAAAGACTGGAGAGACATTCACGAGCCATGAAACTGATCATAAGAAAGCCTACGAAGAGTACCTTTTTCAAAAGTCGGTAAATGACTTGACTATAGACTTGAAAAAACTGAACATTAACTGAACATGTATAATTTTGTATTCTAATTATCTATCTAATAAATATATGTTTATACCTGACTTTTTTGTGATTCATATATCTCCAACTTTGGTCGTGTGAACACGAATTGTTATAGACCAATACAGCGCGCATACGCTATGGATACAATTTTTGATGAATTAAAACAACATAACATTGATATCGATAAAGATACGTTATCATTTTAAAGGCACTCGACTTATATTCTTATAAGTATTAGTAACCAGATTTCATTTACGCACTTTACCGTAGTTGTCGGACACGTTCAGAGCGTAACATGGATATTATCTGGGACGAACTACAAAGAAATAACATCGATACCGATAGAGATACTTTGTCATACTACATTAAAACTCTTCTAGAAGAACACCAAGATCTGTATGATTGTGTAAACAATCATATAAATGGGGATAACTTGCGGAGTAATCTGAGTATAATTTACGAAGAGATGAACCCAAACAATTTTGGCCGAATTATCGCCTATCTATCCTTAGTGTATAATATAAGAGAATCCTTGGACGAAGAATCAATTCGAGAAGCTGTGCGAAGAACGATAAACAATTTGAGATGTGTAGACTTGACAAAATATAAACGAAATAAAACTTTACCCCGATGCGGGCGATGGCTTGGTTCACTGCTTCTCATGTTGATATTTGCATATATTGCCTGAGTGTATATATTTTGCGACGTTGCCCTTTTTCATTCATTTTACCTCTAACCTTTGTCGCGTGAACATGACTTGCTGTGGAGGTTTACCAAGATTAGCCCTTCGTAATATTTTTCGAATGATTCGCTGTATTTCAGCGTGCTGTGGAGGAAAGATTGTGATACAAGCGTCTGAGTTAGATGGCGGAACAGTACCTTCACGATCTGTACTACAACCCAAAAAGTCCGGCAAGTTTTGGCGGCGTAGATGCCTTATACCGTGTCGTAAAAAGTGACGGTAAATTTCAGATACCCCGAAACAAGATAAAAACATGGCTTAGACAGCAAGATACCTATACTTTGCATAAACCCGTACGGCATAATTTTAAGCGAAATCGTGTTATTGTTGGAGCGATGGACGAGGAGTGGGAGGCCGATCTAGTCATTATGGATTCGCTTAGTAAAACAAATAATGGTTATAAATACGTTTTAACGGTTATTGATGTACTGTCCAAATTTGCGTGGGTAGAGCCATTAAAAACAAAGACTGGAGAGAGTTTGATTAAAGCCTTTGAAAAGATACTAAAGAAAGGAAGAAAACCTGAAACACTTCATACCGATAAAGGAACTGAATTTACCAACAAACGCTTTCAAAAATTGTTGAAGGACAAACATATTCGTTTTTTTACAACACACAACGATACCAAGGCATCCATCGTTGAACGATTTAACCGAACGTTAAAGGGGAAAATGTGGAAATATTTTACAGCTAAGAATACGATGAAATATATCGATGTACTACAGAAATTATTGTATTCCTACAACCATTCGAGACACCGTAGTATCGGAATGAGACCTTCTGCTGTCAATCGAGAAAACGAAAGTACTGTATGGCAAAAACTGTATGGTGACGAGTCCAGCAAACCCATCAAATATGAATTCAGCATTGGCGATCAAGTTCGAATTAGCAAAGCAAGACGTACATTCAAGAAAGGTTACTTACCAAATTGGACCGAAGAGGTGTTCACCATCACGAAGCGAGTACCCAGACGACCGCCAGTGTACAAGATCGCAGATTATCACGGAGAAGAGTTACAAGGAACATTTTACGAACAGGAATTGCAAAGAGTTACAAAGACAGATAGTGACTTTTATAGAATAGAAAGAGTAATTACGTCACGCATGCGTGGTAAACGTAGAGAATATCTTGTAAAATGGTTAGGCTACCCTGAAGATTTTAATTCTTGGGTACCAGCCGATAATGTAAAAGATATAACGAAATAAAAATGTGTGTACCTTACAATTTGTGTTCATTTGTGTTTTGTTCTTCGACATGGCAACACAGTTTTATTTAACGCTTCCAAGCAATAGCTCTATGGAATATTTTCCAGATAATACTGTAGCAAATTTTAAAGTGAAGCTTGCTGAAACTATACAACTGACAGGTGACTGGGAAGTAGCTTTATCAGAGTTTTATTATCCCCATACATGGAGCACGATTCGAAAAGGTAGTCAACAAACGTTTCTCTATAACGCTGGAACAAAATATGACGATACGGGTATTATCCCAAATGGCTACTATAACACCATTGCCGATCTCGTAGGGGCTTTAAACCGTAGCATGAACAAAGAGGCACGAGCCAAGATAAATTTTACGTATAATCGAAGTACACGGAAAGTCACCCTCGATGTAAAAAATGGGGCAAACGTTTGGTTTAGTGGTGATATTGCTACAACATTGGGGTTTCAACAAGACACCTTTATTAAAAAGAAAACCCTAAGCCCTTACGTAGCAGATGTTAACGGCGGATTTTCAGCCATGTATGTATACACCGATATCGTGGATGCACAGTTTGTCGGTGATGTCAAAGTGCCCCTACTCAGAATTGTCAATACTCAAGGAAGCTATGGTGAAAACGTGAATGTCAGTCTCCGTAACCTACAATATATTCCTGTCAAGGTAAAGTCCTTCGAAACAATTGAAGTGAATATAAAGGACGACAAAAACGAAAACGTATCATTTGGCTTCGGGAAGTCGATCGTGACACTTCACTTTAGACAGCGGAGATCTTCGTATTTCATTTAAAAATGAGACATACAATTATTCCAGACGTAAAGCAGTTTCAACAGCATTATTTGAGAAAACAACAAGGTGGAAGTCTACCTGGTTTCCGAGGTGCACGTATTCAGAAAGGTTACGGCATTGGAAGTTTTTTTAAAAGTATTGCACGCTTTGCAATACCTCTGGTGAAACGAGGAGCTCAAGCTATTGGAAGAAGAGCTCTGCAAGCTGTAAAAGACGTTGGTCAAGATGTTCTGGCAGGGAAGAATGTAAAGCAAGCGATCAAAGGGCGTGGTTCTGAAGCCGTGAAAGATCTTGCTCAAAAAGGGGTCCGTCGGATTACGAACCAATCAGGAGCCGGTCGTAAACGCAAACGGGTGAATTCTCCTATAAAAGTCAACACAAGACGTAAAATCGTCAGTCGTTCGCAAACTGTGAAGAAGAAAACATCTGAGCCTACGGAAGCAAAGATTGGACCGTTTATAAAATATAAATCATGAGTCAGGCTTTTAGTGCCCTACATAAAGATTCGTGCGAGTGTGCAAAATCAGAATTAGATTTATTTGTAATGCCTGCTACACAAGTGGAAATGAATAAAGGATTTTGGGAAGATATAGATCCAGTGTCGAGTATTGGAGCTTCAGACACCATAGAGTTTCTGTGTGCTGCAAATTCTGATGTGTATACCGATTTAGCAAACAGTTACTTACACGTGAAAGCAAAAATAACCAACAACGACGGATCTAATCTCGATGAAAATGTTCAAGTCGGACCTGTAAATCTGTGGATGCATGCTTTATTTTCTCAAGTAGAAGTTTACCTGAACAACAAACTTGTCACACCGTCGAGCACTGCTTATCCCTACCGATCATATATGGAAACTGTACTGAACTTTAGCAAAGACGCAAAATCATCTCATCTGACCTCAGCGCTGTTCTATAAAGATCAAGCTGGTCGAATGGATGTCGTGAACCCCGTGGCTGTAGATGCCGATGCAAACAAGGGTTTGAAACTGCGGTATGTTCATGCAAGTCAAAGTAAGTCTGTGGCTATGGAAGGCAGAATCCATTCCGATCTGTTTGCACAAGCCCGTTATATCCTTGGTGCTGTACCAATCAAACTCAAGCTAGTGCGTTCGAGAAACCCATTTTCCCTAGTGTCGTCAGCAGATCATCCTGACTTTAAAGTGGTTTTGGAAGAATGTGTATTTCGCGTTCGACGTGTCAACGTCTCTTCTACCGTTATGATGGCTCATGCCCATGCCCTTCAACGTGTCACGGCCAAGTACCCTATCAATCGTGTCAGTTGTAAAGTCGTTTCTGTACCGAGAGGAAATATGTCAGGCAATCAACCAAATATATTTCAAGGCCCTATACCTGATCGAGTGGTCATTGGAATGGTCGATGCAGATGCTTATAATGGTACCTATACCAAAAATCCTTTCAATTTCAAAAACTACGACATCACTTCTCTTGGTCTAACGGTAAATGGGGAGCATTTGCCTGGAAAACCCCTACAACTGAAATTTGCTGCTGCGAGAGGAAGTAACTACGTGTCTGCGTTCCAAACCTTGTATGCTGGTACTAACAAGTTATTTCAAAATGATGGCAATGGTATTACACGAGACGAGTATGCCAATGGGTACACTCTATTCGTGTTTGATCTGACAGCTGATCTATGTCTGAGCGATCATATTCAACCGATTAAAAATGGAAACGTATCGATAGAATGTCAATTTGGAACGGCTCTCACAACAGCTATAAATATCGTAGTGCTTGGAGAATTCCAAAGTCTTATCGAAATTGACGCCAACCGCAACGTTCTATGTGACTTTAGCAGTTAAGATGAACACTCTACAAATCCTGAACTTCCTGAAAAGTGATCCATTTACCAAGACCGTATTTGAAGACGTGTTACCATCGGATCGTCTACCAAGTCAGATACTGAAAAGACCTAGAGGTTTTATTCTGAATGTGGATCCTAGTATGGGGCCTGGTACGCATTGGGTAGCAATTTATCTCACCTCAGATGGACAAGGGGAGTTCATGGACTCGTACGGACAAGGACCGAGCTTTTATACCAAAACCTTTGAAACGTTTTTACTAGATCATACTAGCAGTTTTACTTGGAATGAACAGACTTTACAGTCATTAGGGTCCCGCGTGTGTGGACAATATTGTTTATTTTATGCTTTACATAGATGTAGAAATATACCCATGTCAACAGTTGTTGGCATGTTTACTGATAATAAAGAATGGAATGACATGTTAGTTCGGGACTTTATGCATAAATATTATAGTGTGTAATATAAATACAAGACAAATAATGTTGTAAACAATTCTTTATTGTAATATCAAAGCTTTACAAGGAATAAATTTATTTAACCCATTTATATGGATGTACGTTTTTGTCTCTTCGTTTTGTTCTTTTCGATGTTGCTGGGGCTACCGGTGACGTCAGGGGGGTGGTGTCTGAAATATCTTTAGTCTTATATTCTCTTAACATACTCAAACGATTTTCATTTCTGATAATGCCTTCGGGAACATTCATGTTTCCTAATGCTTTTGCGAAAAGCTGCCATCCAGCAGGGTTGAAATTCTTCCGTTGACGTAGAGAATCGTTGACCAAGTCAACAACATTTGTACCTGGAATAGGTCGTCCTTTAAACACCATCTGTCCTTGGTCAGTCCACCCCATGAGGTCTTTATTTGCTTTAAGTTTCTTAACCAACTGTCGAGCTCTTGATTTCATTGTTACAGGTACACTTTCTAAAATATCAGTTTCTATCTCTCCAGGTAACTCGGAGGGTTCTGTTTCAACAGTCTCTTCTGTATTCGCTGGTTCTTCAGCTGCGGATGGTGGTATGACGCTTACATGTACTGGTCTACTCATTCGTTTATCGTAATAACCCAGATAACGTTGCAGCGACTGATCGTACATTTTCACTTTCTCGTCTTGTGTTATATCTTGACGTTTAAGAAGATTTTGCATTTCTGAATCTAGTTCATTCACCTGCGCTGTTAAAGGAGTGACCAAGGGTTTCTTTCGATCTGTCATATGTTCTGGAACTAGCACCAATCTCCTGACGTGTTCCATTATTTGGTTAAAAAACTTGCCAGTTGTTCAAGTACAGGAGCTAAGAGAAACGGTAGAAAACCTTCACCTTCTTGTAGAATAACTTTCTTTCTTTTTGTTACTGGATTACGTTTATCAGCAACAAACTTGATATGATCGTTATAAGGGGCTAGTTTCCTTGCTGTCTTCGGAGTAATCTTAATTGTTTCACACCACACGTTCAAAAGACACTGCCTAATGGCTTCTATTAAATCGTCGTCGGCTGCTTTTATAATTGCGTTTCGTAGTTCTGGTTTACACTTTGCAAGTACTTTTAAAACGTCGCAGTTCTTTCTTATACAAGCAGACATGGTCAAATGATCGCATTGTCACTAAACAGCCCCTTTTATACTCTGGGCTGGTACACGTAGTGGATGTCCGTCGGAAAGATACCGGATCTTACTCGGATTTCGTCGGGACATGTCGGTGTGAGATCGACAAATAAGTAGGAATACGGCTCTTTAGTCGCCATCTGATAGGCTTGCTGGAAAAATTTAGTGTTGCTAGGATACAACTGTTTGGCCAGATGAGTCACTTGACTCGCATCACGAACATTTTTGGTTAACACGAGATAACTAGCGTTGAGGGAAATGGTACGGTGATCTTTGCTTTGATGAAACAAATTTTGCACGATATAAATTACACTTAGATTCCCATGGTGCGATTTTTTCGTAAATAATTTCGCGATAATACTATCTTTTTCACCCATCATGTCATCAATGATGTACAAATTTCTTGTTTTGGGGTTAATGCTATCCAACATCGATTCGGGTAAACCTTGGACAAACTGAATCCCTGGAATTAAGGTTTCTATTTCGCCGAACGTATCTTGATATTCCGAGTAGAAATACACGATTTTTTCCGGAGGTGGGTCGATCATGATCTTAGCATAAGCCAATAACTGTTTCACAAACGTTGTCTTGCCTGTCTTAGTACCTCCAGAGACCAAGAGACCAAAAGGGTGTGTTAACTGTATGGAGTACATAGTTAAACTGAACAGACCGATCTTGTGAAATCTTATTTATACCATTTTGGCTGCTTCGTAACTTTAGTATTTCGAATAAGTCTGTGTAATTCATTCAAAATAGTTTCTAAGTCTAAAGGTGTAACTTTAGCACGAATGAGATGAGATTGTCTATCTTCGGAGGATAGGTGGTGCGTAGCAGCCAAATGATTTGATAATTTGAGCAAGCTTTTCTTTCCGCAAATCGGACAATCCTTACGCTTTCGAGGCATAGCTCTAACTGAACATTTTCAGAAATTGTATTGTTTTAAATGTGTCCCTGGGGGACTAATATGAGTCCCTGTGTCCCTATAATTAATATTCACTTTGCAAATGTGTCCCTGGGGGACTAATATATGTCCCTGTGTCCCTATCGACCCCCCCCAAACATTTTTCTTCAAAACAAGACGATAGTGTTAATAAAAGATGTAATTTTTCCTATTTACAAGTACACACAAAATTTCAAAACTATTTACAAACACACAAAGTTAAAATCCGTAAGGAACTGTATTAAAACTATCTACAATAACGCGTTTGTTGTAAACTACCCTATAGTCTTTACTTTGTTGCTTAGTAATCACTTGCTTAGTCGTCGTATCTCTCGTAATTTTAAAAGGAGTATCTATGGAAACTTTCACTGGATCTACTATATCACTAATGGCATTAAGATATACCATGTCACACATAACATTAAAATTCAATTTCTCTAAAGCTTTATAATTTAAAGTAATGCCTCTTATTTTACAACACGTTTTCCCGCTACTGAGTTCGTACGCGTAGTTTTTTGGTCCCCCAGACACAAACGTTGTAATGTAGTCTCCATCAAGTTCGTCGGTCAGTTCTCCAAGGTAAACACCTGTCTCTGGGTCCGATTGCCCTGGCTTGCTCGTGTATATCACAGAATCCGTATCGTAGTATAACACTCGTTCTTCCAACTCCTCCAAAACACTGTAAAGCTTGAGGCGGGCGTGAGCTATCGTGAAGGCGGCAATCACCACGTTAGTTCTTGAGTTGGTCTCCACGAAGTTCTCCTTGTTCTCGTAGCGGAGTTCCACGACGTCGTCGCTAACGAACGATGCATCGGTAACTTCAATTTCATCCGAGGTTAACATGTCAAAGTATTCTTCCGGATTGGAAACTAGCTTCACTTTGGTCATGTTGGGCTTCTGGGCAAACTTGCCTGCAAGAATTAATAAAAACATACGGAATATAAATAATTTTGTTTTTTTCAGCAGTTTTAATATAAAAATACTCACCCCAAAACGAATTCAGCATCAGCTTCGATAACGCTCGTAGACCTGGGTTCTTCTCAATCTTGTTCCTCTCCAGACGAATGCCCTCGTTTTGGAAGTACTCATCAATGTATTGCTGTCTCTTCTCATCAGTGTCACATCCCTCTGGAAAACCACTAGATTCCTGCTTAATCTTCAAAAAAGTGTCAATATAGTCAGTAAAACGTTCATTACTGGTTTGAGGAAAATGCCACACCTCGTGAATGTTTAATAATTGATAACCCTTCTCTAACGCTTTCTGTACTTCTAGGGTTACCCAGGTACCCTGAAAGGCGCGTTCTTGGTCGGTGTGATTCCATGGCGCTTGTTGAAGATCATCGGTACAAGTGCGGCACAACGAAAACATGAGCTTACCATGAGCTCTATATGGAAGTACCGGATGTAGAAGACGACGTGGAGGCAGGACTGTACATTTCACTAAACCAAAGTACTGCGAAATGTCTCCAAAGTTCTCCGTAATAATCTCAGGATGATCAACGGGATAGGTACAGTACTTATTGGTCCACGGATAAAGACTGGTAAAATCAACGTAATGTATCTTCTCGTTTTCTCGGCACTCATGAAATAATTTCGCCGCGTTCGTGCGCCCACCGTACAGACTATGTCTCGGTTCGAGAGGCTCTGCGATTTCGAAACGATCGAAATAATAAGCTTTCATTTCAGGATCGCCTTCGACTTGACGTCTCAAGTCACACTCCCACATCTCGACGACATTGTAACCTTGCGCTCGGAGGTAGCGCGTCTTCTCAAGGGTGCGCTGGTGTAAATCTTGCATGGTTTGTTGGCTGACGGGATTTATTGTATCTCTGGAATAGCATCTAATGCACCCGTGCCAGAAACAACCCTGCAGTTCGTAGCACGTTTTGCTCTCAGCATGATAACCATCGATTCGATATGTACCGATGCGTTGTTCGCCAGAATTACGCGCATGACGGATGGAGATATTGTTCGACTGTGCGGTGTATGCGAGCCACTTGAAGGCAATTACTGATTGTTTGTCTTCTGGTCTGTAGCCATGCGGAGGGATAATGGCAATCGTATTCTCACGTAGAAAGTTCTTACGGAACACCAAATTGCATGCTGAAGCGATCGTCAAACATTTCTCGAACGGATCAATATCGGTAACCGAGCGAAATAGTTCACGGAACTCAAGGCAACAGCGTCGGAGAATATCGACGTCTGACCGGCAATACTTTAAAATTTCTTCTTGAAAGTCAAAAACGTAATCGCTAGCTTCCAAGGGGTTATACCATTCATAAAATTTGCTTCTGTCATCAGGACTCATTCCGTCTGGATCAAAATACTTTGCGGCGGGAATAGGGCCCACGTAACTCTGGTTGGCGTCGGTATTGAAGTGATGCGGAAAATAACCTTTGGCAAGTTCAGCTAGGCCGAATGTTTTTGGGAAACTTGCAAGTCTCATCGGAATAAAACATAACGAATCGACAAACTTAATCTTTAACACTGGCACGTTAAGTGTTAAAATCTTCGCCCCACGCATGATTACTTCCGGTACCAGGCCATTCTTATGTAGATATTGTAGAATAAAATAACCATCATAGCCTTGGAAATTATGAGCCAATACTATACTGCCGGCGTGTTGCTCCTGGAAAAGCCATTCGCAAAATTCATCGCGTGTGTTCGGACCGCGGAACACCCATTCTTGACCGCTTTCATTGTGCACAACGCAAAGATTTGGGATATGATCGCCACCTTCTTGTGTACATTCAAAGTCAAAGAATAATAACCGGTTGTAGTCGCTTTCAGTAACTTGTTCTACGCCTACGGCCTCCTCATCATCAAGTAAATTTGTATCAGACTGAGTTCCCGAATCGGTTTTTCTTTGCTTTACGGGTTGAATGTAACACTGATGGTTCTCTGGCTCTACGTATTTCTGACATACTGTACATCGAACAAGCCCACAGTTATGATTTAGTTCGTTTGCTCTTTTCACCACATGATTACAATGTTTACATTTGACGGCAGACGCACAAATCGATCGCTTTTCGCCTCGGGACGTTTTATGTCGATCAAAACAATCTTGACTTTTAAAAAAGCGGTTACAATCTTCGCAATGAACCCAGCCTGTGATCGGACAGTTTTGTGTGTGACAAAGCTTACAGGTGTCACCGCAAAGATGGTCTTCGATTTTGTCGTAGCCTTTCTTACATACATGGCAGTACTTCTTGCGAGCGAGGAACGCTGGCATGCTTGAAATCACATCATAGTGATTATCGTGGGCGTAGAGATAGATATGTTTGGCTGCTTCCGGACCAGAATAAATTATGGTATTCAAATGTTCTTTGGACACAATGTTAATTTGATAGTCGGTCAAATAGGTTTGAAATTTCTTGACTTCTTCGATACCGCACTGACCTAACGGCACGTTGGCCTTCTCATGCAAATCATGGGCAAGGTCACCTTGTAACGCCCCCCGGGAATCCTTAATGTAAGAATATCTCTCATCGTTGTCGACTTTAGCTTTGGCCACCACAATGGCTCGTGCGAGACATAAATTATCTTTGTTTTGAATACGGACGATAGCTCTTTTGTTAGTTAAATATTTCTCTAAATTGGCGATTTTTCGTTTTTCCCTCGTTCCCCCGTTCGGCATCTCGACATGGATAATGTTAACGGTAATCGAATCATCTAACGTAAAAGTATCGTTCGATTGAATAACTCTTTCGACTTCGGCCAAGATTCTTTCGGCGGTCAATCTTTCACGAGGCATGAACGGTAATGAAATTGGATATTCGAGCTGAGGCGAATGCATAATGAATCGGACTTGATCATGCATAGCAACACCGTCCATGACACGATCTAGCAAACTATCAAACACTTGATGCAGAAGCCTTAGAACATCAGGTAAACCCCGCACTTGAAAATCATGGAACTGAACTCTGTAATCAAGGCCCGTGGTCTTAAACTTCTTCACCTTCACTTGCTTAACCGACTTAACAGTAAATAACGGAACAGTTTTAGCTTTCTTACTTGTTGATGCGCCGTCGTCATCTTGTACGGGTCGCTTACGGCTTCCTTCTCCGGTCTGGGTAGCCTTGGGCATTACTTCAGGCGTTGGTGGTAGGTGGTCGAGGAAGGAATCGTCATTCCATTCGGCATCGAACCACTCGGGCATAACTTCAGGGGTTGCTGGTAGATCGGCGATGAAGGAATCGTCGTTCCAATCGGCGTTGAACAAGGCGCGTTCTTCAGTCGACCACCCAGTGAAGATATCAGGACATATTCCGCGTCTCTCAACCTCCAAATCTCTCTCCAACGCATTTACCAAGATGACAATACGCTGGTTGAAAGCCGCTTCCTTGTGCCTCTCGTCGAAGATAAACACCAACTCCAACACATCTATCTCTTCACTGGTTGTACAACTTTTAATCACATCAATAAGATCCATTACTGTCAACAGAAAATAATATGTCTATAATACTCAGATAAAATATATAAACACACACACATAATGACCACACCAACGGTATATAAAATGTACACAATTTTCCTTAAACAAATCGATTAACGTAATAACTAAACACAAACTTACCTTTTCCTAAATCACGATGAGACGTCGAAAACAAAAATCTCCAAACAAGCGAAAAAAAACAAGAGAACTCCAGAAACCACGGGTGAAACACTGTAGACAGAGTGTCTGAATGGACGAAAACGCTGGGTTTATATCACCCACTCTATGTGTGCTAATTACTTCCGGACGTCACACAAGGACACAGCCGGGCGTCACACCGTGCATCACACCGAATACTAATTATCACACCGTGCATCACACCGTGCGTCACACCGGGCGTCACACAGGGGCGCCGCACTGAATATTTGATGAGGCGGCATCCCTTTGTTACGCTATAGTGGGGGGGTCATCTACTCACAAGTTAAGAACAATTCCAACTCCTATAGCATTTATGGACAGCATGCACACATAAATTTGTTGAATGAATAATAGCTAGATAGCCCAAAGCAGAGAAGAAGTTGGCACTACATATTGAATTAAAACAACAGGTTTTTATTATTCTTATATCTAAAATAAATACACCATGTACATGTAAAAGTTTTAGTTTAATACAATAGAGCTAAATTATGAAATGGACTTTCAAATGAGCTACGGAATCAAAGAAAGCAAATCGCGAAATCAAAACAACGCTCGTCTCGACGCGTGCTGGCGCCTTGCGCCGGTTATTGGCGGGGCCCGCGGAGACGAAGATTGAGACCAAATTTTGACAATGGCGGGCTAAAATCGAGCAACAAGAAACATTTTGGTACCAAAAGAAAGCGAATTCTTTCATGTTTAAACGAAACTTTTTTCGAGTTTTATCAAATATTAAGATAAATACGTTTGAATTGTTTAAGGTAACTAAACGCGTCATAATCAGCAACTAGAAATAGTGCTTGTGACGAAACCAATATTACGTTACAAATATACTCCTAGAGAGTGTCAAATGACAATGATGACTAAGTTAAAGGCTTCAAATATCATCTACACAAATTTAACGTTCCAAAGCCCACTTTTCTAGTGAATGTAACATAGCTTAGACGCTTACGATTTTCAGAAAATTGAAAATTTAGGCGATTTTAATCAACATTAAACAGTTCTTTAGTTCATGGAGCAACAAGGAATGCTTTTATACCCACAGAAAGATAATTTCTTGCTTGTCAGTGTTCTTATTGCTTTGATATATATAACGTCAAATAAGTGCAGATAATCACTTGCCACTTTTCGGCCAAGTTCAGTGACCCGTAAAAGCAATAAACATAACATTGATTATTCAGCCAAAACCAGGACGCTACGAAAATGTCTATAATTTTATCATCAACTGTCGCACTCCGAGCACAAGACCGACAAGTTAAGAAAACTAAACGCAAATACGCAATGCATTCTGGGCCGACCTTCGTACCTCCTCTGGATCAGCACGGAAGACTTTGACTTTGTATATTTCTAAACTTTTTAAATTAGATTCGGAAAGTTCAGACTGACAAGTAAACACTTCTTGCTTGCATTTAGTATAAAGAAAATATGTTGTAGTATAGACACTACTTGCTAAGACTAGTAAAGAGGGGTATTAACTGATTTGATAAATTTGTTAAGAGAATATCTTGTTATTTGTACGGCTTTTGTTATTCTTGGTTGCTTAAATAGTTTGCAGAATAGTTTTACATATGCAAGCCAAATATACTCTGTCTATCAGTGACTGTACCAAGCCCCCCCCCCCCCCCCCCCCCCCACGGTACAGTGTGAGTCACTCGTCAAAATGTTCTAAAATAAGACATAGCGTCATTAATATTCAAATACAGGTCAAATGGTGTAAATATCAAATAATAAGCTAGATTTAATCAGAGAACAAAGTCAAACAGGTTTAAACAATATTTTTTATTAGTTAAACAATATTTATAGGCACGGTTGAAATAAAAACTGTAATTTAGGACAAAGAACAACAGATATGTTTCTCAACATTTTTGTCTTAAATATATTCACAACAACATAATAAGACATAAAACACATTGCACTCTCAAAAACAATTAAACTTGGAATCACATTTCAGCGAGTTTTATTTACAGAGACTTCATAGATTCGATAGTCACTTTCTTATTGGAAACTGATGTTGTTTACGGTTTGTTGCAATTACGTGCCATTGTTCTGAAATTGACACATCGACTGCCACAGGTTTAACAGCCTTGAAATAATATTTAAAGGCCTCCAATTCGGACTAGACCGAGTTTTCAAGTACTCGGAATTCGTTCCAGTCCGAGGCGAATGACTTGTCAATATCACAGTGATATCACTTAGTGTATTCCCAAATCAATTATTGTATTATTATTATTATTATTATTCCCATTGTTCTTGGCGTCATATTTCAATTCCTAGGACTAGAAATATTATTTTCTAGTCCTTGGGCTGGAAATAACATTTCCAGTCCTCTCCCAGTACTTCCCTGGTATTTCAAGTCCTTTCACGTGGTAGAATTCAGCGCTTGCAATTGGTTGATTATCTCATGAATTATTGATAAGTTTGAGAAATATTAGGGACTTCCCAAATCTAACATGAATGTCAGGCCTTTACTTGTTCCCACCTTCCGCTAAACCCGGTAGCGCGGGCAGAGGTGCGGGCGAGCGAGAAAGCGAGAAAAATAAAGGCATGAGGAAACTCTTAACAAAACTGTGGGACTCCGTCCATCTCATGGATGGGAGCTCTGATTGGCTGACTAATTGAAGTAAGGATTTTGATTGGTCCATTCAGAAAAATAACTTGCCCGAAGGTGCACCGTCGAGGTGCACACCGTGACAAGGTCATCGCCATTTCTCGACTGTGTTTATCGTGTACGTTTCTGTGACCAATTCATTCATTTAATCGTTTATTATGCGGGAAAATCAAACCATAGAAGGAGTTTTTTGAAACCGCTTTGTTAAATTCATTGACACATTTCGGCTATGAGTCTTTGAAACCAGAACAAACGACGACGACCTGCATTCGAAAGCTCGCTGTTGACAGCCAAGATGTCTTTGCTGTTTTGTCCACTGGTTTTGGTAAAAGTCTCATATATCAGATATTGCCATTTGTGTTCTCTGAACTTCTTCGACTTCAACATGTCACGGTGAGGAATTTCGTTGTAGCAGGTGGAGACCTTGCTAAAAGCAGTCTACTTGGGTGCTTAGCGTCGTCCGATGATCAGGGACGAATGGACGATGGCTACTGAACTGAGGCGAAGCCGATGCGAAAGTCCAACTATTGTTTATGGCAGTGCTGAACAATGGTTGTCAGAAAAGTGGGGACCCGTAAGTTACAAACTGGGAATCTCGGAGCAGTTAGTCTTAGTTGTGGATGACTTAGTTTATACGGTTGACGTGTTTATAATTATGTATCAATATATTAAATGGCCTACCTGCAGTCTAAAATTTAAATTCTAAAACTGTATAAAATAATTCCCAAACTATTGCGTTTGTTTTTAATATGAAACATCAATATCCAGTCGATCCTTTTCTCCAACGTTCAGCCTGTGCTACAAAATTATATATTTTATTTATTTAGTCGAAACTATATCAAGGCGGCTATCAAATCGAGTTTATCTTTTATTATGGTGGAATTTTGAATCAATATATATGTATACTCTCAAATTGTCAAATTTCTCGGTTTCTTATCGTATCTTCCAATTCTTCGACTTCTTCTCTAGATCGGGTCTAGATACCATGGACAAACGCCTTCAATCGAGCTCGTGTATTTATTGCAAGTCTACCTAGACTAGTCTGGACTAAAACCGAACGCGGAGAAAGACAATATATTTCTGTGGGATGAAATCAAAACATACGCTTTGTTCTTTTGACAACACATATCAATCATATCTCGTTAATTTTTAAAAATACCAAAGTGGGCGGAAGACGGTTTTATTAAGAGTTTCCTCAGGCCTGTATTTTTCTCGCCTTCTCGCTCGCCCGCACCTCTGCCCGCGCTGCCGGATTTAGCGGAAGGCGGGAACAAATAAAGGCCTGACATTCAGGTTATCCCAAATCCAGTATAGGAAAATTCACAAAAAGATCCTTTCTCTCTTTGATGACGTATTTCATAGCTCTTGATGTTTATTCAACCCTTTAATGCTAAAAACTTAGCATAAATTGATATGCACTCTCTCGATATTTCTGTCATTTCAGAAAGGAATTGTTTATTTGCCTTCACTCCTTTGTTTCCACGCGTTTGTGTGTTTATCCCGCACAAATCCCACGCGTTAGTTCTCGGTTTTTAAGAGGTAAATTGTGATTGGATAAAAAGGTATTGCATCACGAAAATTAAATCTCGGCGCTATTTTCCGCGGGAGGCAACGAGGGCCGGGAAATACGTCTGGGTTCGCAGGCTACTGGTTTTACAGCCGTTGTGAAAATATATATTATTTCCTTTTACGAGCAGGATATTACCTGGTGGCGAGGGCCTACTTTTTGAAAATCAGGGACGATTTTGCTGAAATCTGCTGGGCTCAATCTCACCAGCGCTCGGGCACAGTACACCCATGCTATCAAATATCGAAACAGCTAAGAGAGAGAGAGAGCCTGGGACTAGGCTGCTTCCGCAACGGAAATAATTAACAATTATACCATGAGCTCGAGTCGTATATGAGCTCATAGCCAACGAGGCGCTTCGCCGAGTTGGCTATGAGTTCATATACGACGAGAGCGAATGGTATAATTGTTTTATTATATAGCCAAGCACTGTACAAGAGACAAACAGCTTCGAAATGTTGTATAAATGTTGCTCGAGAGGCAAAAAATGTGTTAAGCAGATCAAGAAAAAAGATTAAAAGGTACCTTTATGAAGTCAAAAGGTGGGTCAGTTGTTTATATTAGCGTTGCTGTCGTGAAAAAGGTTTTGATTTCATGCAAAAATGAAACTGAAACACCTTCGGCAGCGAAACTAAATTACTTAGTTGGTTCTTTTTGAAAAAGAACATGCTTCTTACTACTCCAAATGCTTATCTAAATAAAAAAGTCTCTTTACTGGTGATCTCCTACGAAATGTGTGTTGTAAGCTTGATTTTAACCGTGAGTTTCTTTGTTTGGCAACAAATTAATATCAACCCGCTAATTTAGTCGGGTTTTTGAAGTAAAAAGACGTAATTTTTAGGTGAATTTTACCATTTGACATGCTAAATTGTGTATTTGTTAATGTATTTTTACACAATGTTGTTTTCTTATACATTGGCTTGAGGGTGTTGATGTTTTTCTGTATAAAAATCCGTCAATTTCAACTCTTTTCGGCAGTTTTAAAAAACATGCCGCCATCTTGTTTTTCCTCTACTAGTAGGATATGAGCTGATAGCCTAGTAGTAGGGAACCAATCAGATTACGCAAAAGCTCATATCCGATAGCATGCTATATAATAATGCGTAATAGCGCGTAAATTAATCATATATCTAGTATTGATACCAGTAAACTATAATTTCCAAATGAGGAATACCGGCGGCGTTTTTAGTTTCTCAAAATATTGTCTCGTAGTTTCTGAAACATGTAAATTAGGCCTGGTGCCACGTGACGTCATTTACTCACACAGGCAAAAATAAGATTTATAAAATGAGTAATATATCTGAAACTAAGAAGTAGAAATGATTCAAACTTTGCACAAGTTTAGTTATCATAAAAGTACACTCCACTGTTCGCATCATGTTGTTGCGACGGAAACCGTTTAGAAACACGAGCATTTTTACTAAAAAGTTAGAATATTAATTTTACGTTTCTTTTCAAAAGAATATGATAATTTAAACATTCGAAATACAATATCCGTTTGTCTACAAATATTCATATCAATGTATTGCAGTAAAAGTTGTTCTATGGAGAGAAAATAAACATTTTTGTCCTTCAAATGGAAGGCGCCTGTTTGCAAACGGTATGCATGGAAACAACATAATGTGAACGTTGGAGTGTATTTTCATCATAACTATTCTTGTGCAAAGTTTGAATTATTTCTACTTCTTAGTTTCAGATATATTTCTCATTTTGTAAATCTTATTTTGCCTGTGTGACTAAATGACGCCACAGGGCACATAATTTACATATTTTAGAAATTTAAATATCTCAAGACAATATTTTTAAAACTCTGGAAAACGATTATGATTTTTCGTCGTAGTGCCACTTTAAGAATACGTAAAGTTGCAATTTCGCTTTGTGTTTAGGTCATCTTTGTTTATTGTTTCTTACTGATTACAAAATACTCAAACTTAAAAGCATTCCAGTTATCCTTATATACTAAATCAAACTTACAGTACATTAGAATGTGCTATTTAAACAAAGTAACTAAATGGACCTTTAATTAATTTATAATAATATAAATCCATCAGGCAACACAAAAAGGATTGCAACAGAATACTCCACCATATTTGTGAACTGCAGAGCAGCCTAATTCCTGTTTTACAACTTGATCTACGGTGCATGTATATTCATAGATACAAGTACTCGTCGTAATGATACATTGCATCTTAAGCTTTGTTCCAGGATTGCAGGCCAAGTTGTAATTGTCAATAGTGAGACAAGTAGTAAATCCTAGGAAATCGCTTTGTCGTTTTTGTCGATTTTTAGGAGCTAAAAAGTTAACCAAATATTGGTAAAGTGGTACAAAATGTACATTTTTATGTTTCTAAAATAGAAAAGAGGAAACAAAAACAAAAAGAGAAAATAAAAAGGGAAAATAAGGCAATATTTTTAACAACCCTCTAAGTTCATATCATTTGGATTTTTATAATTTTTTAATATAAATTCTTTCAAAATTACTTTGAAACTACACAAAAGTAAAAAAAAAAGAAGAATAGCCCAAATTAACAATTAATCCTCTATATTCAATGTAAACTTTAAAATAATCTTTAAAATAATACCTTTTATGGAAAAACTTTTAATGTTGTCAGTATTCAACTTACTTGTTATTTCAACCTGAACACCATCTTCTCCCAACTTTTTTAAAATGAAGATTGGAAAACCACGACAGAAATTCTCAATCGTGTGTCCAAGGGCTGTTGGATCAGATACTTTGCGTTCCATTTGCCATTGTGTGGATATCAACATAACTCCGCGCTGACGAACAGTTCCAGGTAAATTCACCTTAAATTGTGATTATAGTAATTATAATATATACGACAAAATTACTGCATTCTGATTACCCTTTGTAATTAGGCTCAAATGCTGCAATCCTATTGGTTCAGAAGGGTGCGATTTAGGCGTTAATTCATTGCACCCTTTCTGGACTATAGTTGCACACCTGATTCAGCTAATAAAGAAAAATATAGCTACAAAATTGACCAATCAGGGTTTTGCATTCAAGCTATAGGATATTGCGGGATTAAATATAGATAATCTTAACGTTGTTTGACTTGGTATACGTATCGATAACACTGTCGTGTGATTCCCGAGAGGAAGAAAACAAGAGCGAATGGTACAATTTTATGCGAATGGTGTTTTATTGCACAGGTCGCTTAAAAAAACCCAAATTTTCTCATTCATATTCCGTCATGCGCAATTACTTTAACATAGCAAGGTTTTCCTTTGTGAGTAAAAAACAGTTTCAAAATGTGTTTGAGATATCTTACACTCCAAGAAAGCGTTCGGACGAGCGTGTATAGTGACTTAAACGGCTCAAGAAAGTAGAAAAGGTTAGTCAGTTGTTCTTTATTTATTGAGTTGCAAAGATTTTGATTTACGATTTTTATATAGCATATTTAGAAAATATATTTTACTGCATGGTTACTTCATTAATAAGTATACGTATGTTTACGACTTGTATTTGTTATAACAAAGCTCTTTAATTTATAAGGTTTTGTAAAGTCTTTAACTATCCTTACAGCATTTTTGCTGCCGCAGTTTATACATTTAACGTTAATTCAAGTAATTTTAAAATGTGGCATACCTTAAAAATAGTGTTATAGCTAAGTGCATTGACAACGTTAAAAGAGTGTATTGTATTGTGTTGTATTGTATTGTATTATCAACATTCATATAGTTTTCTCTTGCGATAATTTTCAAATATGTAATACATTTTCATATATATTTCATCGGTAAACATAAATAAAAAATGAGTAATCTAATTGTTAATTAAGTGTAATATGAGCACTTACCGTTTTCATGTCTGATATAATTTTACTAGGTGATGGTTCATCAGAAGACATAGGTCGTATATAACAAACGTGCAGGTCTGTAAGACGAGTTACGGTCATGTTCTAAGATAAGAAAGTTGAAAGGTAACAAAATAATGTTTTGGACAACCCTGTCGAAGAACATGTCACGTTTACGCTGCATGGTGAGTTGTTCTTTAATATTTCAGCCTCTCTATTTAAGTCTTGAAATAAGTATATATATATATATATATATATATATATATATATATATATATATATATATTGGTGTAAATAAAAATCTGGGTCATGTACTGGTTTGTCAGTTTGCACAACCAATCTGTATTTAATAATTATTTATTTACCAAAGAATAGATAGGACGTAACATGCATATACAGCAACAAGTTCCCTACCATAGCGTACACATTCAAAACTTCAGATCGATCAACACCCGGATGGGCTGGCACACTGTATAAAACAGTTTGGCGTGTGGAATCAACTTTTATCTTCTCTGTAAATGTTCTGCCTTTCTCCTTAACTATGACATGAAACTCGGCTGTGTCTGCCGATCTCTGAAAGAAAATAGTATCAAAACACCCCTTCATAATACTGACAAATGTATATATATACTTTGAACAAAATTAGTTTACCTTAGCACGCAGTTGAACGCTTTTCACGATGCTAGCATCTTTGTAAGCGCAGACCAAAAACGGTGCAATCAACAACATAAACGACAGTTTCACAAAAATGTCCATTTGTAGTGAGATTTGTTAGTATTACTTTTGGAGTTTGAATCACGACAGAAGCCGATCAATGATGATGTGTTTGGAGATCTGGACTCTTTTATGTATACCGGCGAGAACTTCCCGTTTAGCAATGCTGAAGCTGAATCTAGCTCATTATTTGTCTTGTCTGGTCCAATTAATTCTATTTCCTTTTAACCTTCATCACTAAGTATCGGCGAGAACTTCCTTCAGCAAACTGAAGGTCTATCTAGGTCGTTATTTGTTTTATCTGGATAAAATAATAAAATAATCCGCGAAGTTTCCGTGAGGAACCGGAAGTGGAGAAAATTTTTAAAAACTATTCTCCAAAATCTTATCCCACCCCAATGTTTCGCTCGCTCAAATGTTGCACAAACCAAATTGTATTCAAGAACAATAACTCTGTAATTTTTTTGCATAAAATAGTTTTATTTTAGTGTGACAATTTGAAACAGATTGATGGACATAGCAAGGAATAGATTCGTTCAATTGTGAGCGTTGTGATTGATGTTGACCTTCGTGGTAGAACTATTTAAATTTTGTTTTGTGTTTTAGCCTGCATATTGTTCATTATCAGTAGATTGACGACTTGACGACTTGTTCGGTCAACTTGTCAACTTGGTCAACTTGTTATTTCGATCTACGATGTAGAATGAATTTATATTTATTGTTCTTGACAATTGTTGTAAACGCTCTCGTCCGACTCATTGCACTACAAGAAAGTGCTTAACTTATTTGTTCACAGTTCGGTCTTTCGGGAGCCTTAATGCATGCAGCAAATAACATCGAGTTAAGCGTCAACTGAAGAATCATATCCTCATTCATATATCAAATAATTTTATCCGGCGAGGTATTGCGCCAGATATCGGCTGAAAGTTGTCACAGCTTTCCTTCAACTCTTCTTGCGGTTTGGATCGTTTCCACCCGCAAATCTTAGGGAAGGCTTCAGAACCGCATACCACAAATAATTACTATGAATTATCAAATCGTGTATTTACCCTTGTTTTTCCCCCAATGAGATTTGCGTGCTGCTGCTGAGCCTTCCTTCAACTACCTTTCTATTTTCGAATTTTTCGTTGTTTGAGTTCTGGACTTCTAATTGAACCGGCTCTTCCTTAGCTGCATGCATAGATATACTTAATATTCTATTATCCAGTCATGCGGGCTAATGCCAGGCGATTTTATTTACTTCTTTATTTATTTATTTCTATACCATCCAACTGTATAGTGGAAGAAATATTGATAACGAATATTTGTAAAACATTTGTAGGGATTGGTTTTTGGCTTGATCTATATACTAATTCGTATTAACTCCAATTTTATATAGACCTCTTGCACATGACGTCAAAACGTTCACAAAAAATAACAAATAAAAAGTTTGTTGTTTATAAGCGTTTGTCCTCCACCAAGGGAGTATGTGCGAGTGGTCTATATAATACATGACGGGGTTACTGTATCTAATTTACAGCGACGTGAATATTATATACATGCCGTATAGTAGAATATACCGATCAAAATTAATTCATACACTAAATTATAATTAATTCATAGTAGCTTCTTTTGAAAGCAAACCTCCAAGATGAAAATAGTTAACATAATTCTTACAAGATTTCCTCATTGCAAAGTTTAGTACTGAAGCAATGGAGTATTTTGATGCGCAGCAGAATTTGCAAATAAAATATATAACTTGCGAATTCTTGTATATGACCCGATTAGACGCTCTAACCATTCAGTTATACTGATTTGCAAATCCATAGTCGTACGTGCTTTCTCTATACAGTAAGTGTTATGTAAGATGTATCACACTGTGGATGTATAACATAACATATTTAATATTTATAATACACGAACATCATGCAGGCTTTATAGAAAGGGGAAAAAAAAAATATATATATATATATATACCTGTTTTCAACTGGCTTTTTGAGAACCTGCTTTGTGATTCTTGAATATACTAAATTCATGAATGAACAATGCATGTGTGTGTCAGAAATATCGGTGAGCTTTACAAACTAGAGACGAGATACCCTAATGACGAACCTGATATGTGTTGATATATTTCGATAAATTGTTTTCTTCGATTAATACAGCAGTGTATGCAACTTCCTGTATGAGACTAAATGCATAATGAACCAGATAATGGCTGAGACGGAAATTGTAAACGGAAATCTGATAATAAATACAAATGGTTTCTGAGAGGTAAATTTTACAACGCCAATCTATTTGACAACTTAGAGAGTAAAGACTAATCTATATATCCAAACGCAATAAAAGTGCTTTTTTCCCTATAATTAAATACCAAGAAAAGTAGCGTTATACTTCTAGGAAAGTAAATATTTGCCTGAAATATACAAGAACACGCTATTTCTAACATGGTTTATTGAGTAGTAGCACTTTCTTTCGCATGCAGAAAGGCTAGTAATTCAAGGTCAAATTTCAGACGCAATGTAGAACTGTAAAATTTAAAATTACGCAATAGACCCTATTCCAAAATGGCAAATATTTTAAAATTCTTTAATGTGCATATCAAATAGCCCTTATCACCTCGTTTTATAGTAAAAATTATTTTGAATTTCCCACATGAAAACAAGTTCATGAGGACAGGGTGCATAAAGAGTTGGCTGATGCATGATGCATGTAAACAATTCCGTTTTCCCGAATAACAACAGCGATCTAAATACTTTCAGTAACAAGACATACAGTGCTGGATTTGGGACATACAAGCGATCATTACGATATAAAATTTGTTTATATGGAGCAACAAAAAATATTTAAACATGTTTTGAAACACACGTTTCCAAATCACTGTCAAATGTAATACGACGCCTACATGAAATCTAGACATTCAAACACTTCAACATGTTCATATTTTTGCATTATTCAGCGATTATTACTTGTGTTTTGTAGTTGTTATTACTCAATAAATAGTATATACGTTTTTTGATGTACTGTGGCGTTGGTTTCTTGTAACTCTTCATGTCAACTTCCTTATGTATTTATAAATGGACTGATGTAAACACAGCATGTGTATTCCCGTGGCTTTCGCAACTCGATCGTCCATTCTGTCTAAATCTTGACATACAAACAGTTCAACATGTTCATATTTTTGCATTATTCAGTGATTATTACTTGTGTTTTGTAGTTATTACTCATTAAATAGTATATACGTTTTTTTAGGTACTGTGGCGTTTGTTTCTTGTACCTCTTCAGGTCAACTTCTTTATGTATTTCTAAATGGACTGATGTAAACACAGCATGCGTATTCCCATGTCAATCGCAACTCGATCGTCCATTCTGTCTTCATGAACTAACTAACCTTCTTTGTGTTTGTTAATATCGATAGTTCGCATATTTGAAAGTTTTAAATAAACGTTTCACTGTGATTCATAGACACAACAACTCCGGTTTCGAAAACGCTTCCAACGAGGCCTTTTTCTTATGCTTTACGCTGTTAATGTTCCATGGCAATCCGTGCTCGATTTTGCGAGTTCTTTCCTTTTTAAACCAGCTTCACCTTTGGCCAAAGGATTGGTAGGTTTTCCAAGTAAGTTGTTTATATGGTTGACCAGTGATATGCTTGACACAACCACAGAAAGGAACATGACTGTCGTTCAATTTCCGAAGTGATCGAAGTCTGGCCTCCATATATGGGAAGTATTGCGCAATTTTGGCATTTTGTGGACTCCCCCCCCCCCCCCCCCCAAAAAAAAAAAAGCCGAAACCTTAGACTCGTCCTACCAGCCTTGACATGCATTGTCCGGAAATCTTTTTCATTTAATTTATAATGCTAACATTTCATAAAAATTTCAGATGGCGAATCAACAATGATTGTTCAGGCTTCCTAGAACTAGTTCTTGCAGTTATACGTCGTTAGATGATGTAGGCGTGATTCTACTGTCTCTGAGCTCTAAAGGTTATATATAATTCAACCCCCGCAACTTTCAAAATATCAGGAAGAGTCCTTCGTTATATTTGTACACGAAACATGCTGTATCAAAACGGCTTTTATATCCCACAGTTTTAATGATATAAGACCTGCAAATATAGGGCTTGTATATGCATCATAACTAGAAAACCCCCCAACAATATAAATATATATATACCAATACCTGTGGAAGAGGAGATTTGATCTTCTTTTAAAAGTGTGCAATTCTGCGGCTTGTGAATGCGTTCTCTCTAGAATCAAAAGTCGACAAGCAACAAACGTGCATGCTAAATCGATAAGGATTTGAAAGAACATTTGAAAATTGATTTAAAATTAAAAAACGTACCAATAATGTAGACATGTCAAAGAAGCCTATAGTATGTAATTTAATACAAACGAAGAAAAGAATTGCGAAACACCAATTCAACTTCTTTATCTTAAGTGTATGTGTTTAGAATTTCAATGAATACTGCACTTTATCAGAGTCTAACTTTTAACTCCGGATATATTCCCATCGCTCATGAAATAATTTATACAAGAGGCTTACACAAGTTTGTCTTTCCTGAAATAGTCGATAGGAACCCAATTTGAACTGCAACTTCAACCGCAACCTCGACCATATAGTATATAATTAACCGGCGTTCGAACTCGGTTCTATAGCTACTTCCTAGCGTTTCCCTACCGCTGTTATATACCGCGTTTCGACCTCAATTGCACTAGTTGGTGATAACACAACCATTATGTATACAACAATCGATATATAGTAAGTTTAAATATACTGCCGAAACAGAGAACATACGAGTCTCCTAAGGTTAGATATACTGCCGAAACAGAGATGCCTACGCAGCACGCTACTTTTTCATTATGTGTACATGCAATTAAGTGACAGTTCTTTTAAAAGTAAACAGTCCTCAAGATGCATATTTAATATAAACTTAAAAGACTATATCTAGAAACATTGCAGTATTTCGTATAATTTACGATTTTGTGTATAATGATCCGGTTAGGTGGAATAACCTAGATGTTAGCTGAGACGAAAATTGCTTGATATACTAGCGATAGATTAAATGTGGCATCTTAGAAAGTAATTACTCGGGCTTCCTGTGGTAGACGAGTCGAGTCTAGGTTTCGGTCGTGTTATTGGTATTATTGTTTTTTGGTGTTCGCGCTATTGCCCCAGCAGGCTTTGCGAAACCGAGATTTCACTTTCATGGCGAGTTGTCTCTTGAACGAAGCTTTTCTTGCCATTTTATCGATGTTTTTTAATATTTCCGCGACATTTTATTTTCTTGGCACACTACACAGCAGTCGTCTCAACAAAGATGTCAGAGTAGTCGGACTGTCAGCGAATCAAGGTGCTTTAAAAATAATTGGAAGGATTGAAGGACGTCGGAGAACAGTCATGTTTAATAATTGCAAAACCGAGGTTTGGCCGATTTGTCTCAAGATCAGTGGTTGTCTCTTTTGAAAGAAGCTTTTATTGCCATTTTATCGATGTTTTTGAATATTTGAAAGACATTTCACTGTTTCTCAGTTGTTGACTTGTTTGAATAGCTTTGCAAGTAACTGAGTTATAGTTGATCAATAATGCGGCTGACATTGGCTTCAATTCATTATAAACATGCTTACAAAGGCTTTACAATGTTTACAACTGCACACGCCGGCGATCGCGGTAGACCTATAGTACGTAAAAGATGACGAGCTATTTCAAAACAGTCCAACAACTACAAAATGCAAGCTAAGTATAATAATAAGCACCGAATAGAGCAAATACCCGTAAGGTATCAATATGTTGAACATGCTCAGTGCATGTCTAGATATCGCGTGTCGTATATTTGGAAACGTGTGTTTTAAAACATGTTGAAATATTTTCTGTTTGTCCGAATTTAAATAAATTCTATATCAAAATGATCGCTTGAATCTGCCGAGTCCGACACTAAAGGTTTTGTCTACTAAATATATTAGATCCGTTGTTTAATTTTCAGAAAAACGGCCTTGTTTACTTTTATACTAATTAGCAAACCTTCGGCGCTTCCAGCACCGCAGCAGTTCATATAAGACCATAGATTCTATTTGTGAAAATCTATGCAATTATGCATTGCCATTGTCGTGTAGTCTTGCTAGAGTACGCACACGCTACGCGAAGCTTTCAGATATCAGTAGCCCGAGTGAACGCTTGAGCAGGCGTCTTGTTCGAATTAAATTCGCCTGAATCAAATTCTCTATTGTGCGACATTTAGCGCAGGCCTCAATAAAACAAAGAAAGAAGAAACCTAACACCGCAGAGTTTTACAACGAACTAATTAATCCCTAGTTGGCGAATCTTCAAGTAAAATTAAAAGTATTGAAATTTGGCGTTTGATAATAAAAGTGCTTAATACAGAATGGTAGAGCGCGTTATTACCAATTTTTCTTATTGAATATATGATGGTTATTACTCAGAGTTTCTTGCACATAGTATATGCAACTAAAATATAGGATCCCCTTCAACACTTCTTTTATCGTGTCGCTGTGTCGAAAAAAGTGTAATGTTTTCTGCGGTTTATTCTTTCGGCATATATACTGTCTAATTTGAATTGGGTTTGGTGACGGTTTAAATAAGAAAGTCCTACTCTTCTTTCAGAGACTCAGACTGGAGACTTAGATATGTGACTAAGGCGCATGTAATAGATTCTTGAACGAAAATATTAAGGAGCTTTACAAATATACGATAGAAATCATAAAGCCAAGGTATTCCCCTGAACTTGTAGATAATTTTTAATGTGTTATTGAAACACCTTTAGATTTCCCACTGCAGTGTCGCTAAATTCCAGCAGGATATATATTATTGTCATATTGTTTTACTTACTGCATATGCTGTCTCTCGATTAATACAGCAGTGTATGCAACTTCCTGTGTAAGACTAAATGCATAATGAACCAGATAATAGCTGAGACGGAAATTTGAATAGGAAATCTGATAATAAATACAAATTGTTTCTGCCAATCTATTTTGACAACTTAGAGAGTAAAGACTAATCTATATATATATATATATATATATATATATATATATATATATATATATATATATATATATATATATATATATATATATATATATCGAACGCAATGAAAGTGCTTTTCCCCCTATAATAAAATACCAAGAAAAGTAGCGTTATACTTCTAGGAAAGTAAATATTTGCCTGAAATACGTTATTTCTTTAAGGTTAATTTAATATTTAATATTTTTTTAACGTTATTTCTAACATGGTTTATTGGAGTAGCACTTCCTTTCGCATGCAGAAGGGCTAGTGATTCAAGGTCAACCAATAACTTCCGTTTATCTCATCATAAAAGACCGGCAAACTCGAGCTGTTAATCACATTTTGAAAACGCGTCATCTGGAGAAAATATGTGCAAGCTTTCAATCGCCCTTATCCTCATCGGGATTTTTTTAATAAAGACTTCTGAAGCAGCTTGGAAAGTAAGTATATTACCTAACTTCAATATACAGTTTAAGATGATAATTAGCAAAAGGTAGTCGGTTTGACATGCAGTGGCCGGAAATTTTTCCACTTAATTTATAACGCTAAGATTTCATAAAGATTTCAGATGGTGAATCAACACTGATGATTGTACAGTCTTCCTAGACCTAGTTCTTGCTGTTATACGTCGTTGTATGATATGATTGTACTGTCTCTGAGCTCTAAATGTTATAATTCAACCCCCCACAATTGTCAAAATATCAGTAAGAGTCCTTCATTATAGTCGTACACGAAACATGCTGTATCAAAACGGTTTTTATATCCAACAGTTTTAATGATATAAGATTTAAGAGGGCTTGTATGTGCATCATAACCAGAAAAAAAAAAAAACATATATATATATATATATATATATATATATATATATATATATATATATATATATTAATATATATATATATACCAATTTTAAAAGTGTGCAATTCTGCGGCTTGTGAATGGGTTCATTTTAGAATAAAAAGTCGACAAGCAACAAACATGCTAAATTGATAAGGATTTGAAAGAACATTCGAAAATTGATTTAAAATTTTAAAATGTACCAATAATTTAGACATGTCAAAGAAGCCTATAGTATAAGGTAATTAAATACAAACGAAGAAAAGAATTGCGAAACACCATTTCAACTTCTTTATCTTAAGTATATGCGTTTAGAATTTCAATGAATACTGCACTTTATCAGAGCCTAACTTTTAACTCCGGATATATTCCCATCGCTCATCAAATCATTTCTACAAGAGGCCAAACATGCTAAATTGATAAGGATTTGAAAGAACATTCGAAAATTGATTTAAAATTTTAAAATGTACCAATAATTTAGACATGTCAAAGAAGCCTATAGTATAAGGTAATTAAATACAAACGAAGAAAAGAATTGCGAAACACCATTTCAACTTCTTTATCTTAAGTATATGTGTTTAGAATTTCAATGAATACTGCACTTTATCAGAGCCTAACTTTTAACTCCGGATATATTCCCATCGCTCATCAAATCATTTCTACAAGAGGCTTACACAAGTTTGTCTTTCCTGAAATAGTCGATAGGAACTCAAATTGAACAGCAACTTCAATCGGAACCTCGACCGTATAGTATATAATTAACCGGGGTTCGAACTCAACTCCGGTTCTATAGCTACTTTCGAGCGTTTCCCTTCCGCTGTTATATACCGCGTTTCGACCTCAATTGCACTAGTTGGTGATAACACAACCATTATGTATACAACAATCGAAATATAGTAAGTTTAAATATACTGCCGAAACAGAGAACATACGAGTCTCCTAAGGTTAGATATACTGCCGAAACAGAGATGCCTACGCAGCACGCTACTTTTTCATTATGTGTACATGCAATTAAGTGACAGTTCTTTTAAAAGTAAACAGTCTTCAAGATGCATAATTAATATAAACTTACAAGGCTATATCTAGAAGCATTGCAGTATTTCGTATAATTTACGATTTTGTGTATAATGAATCGGTTAGGTAAAATAACCTAGATGTTAGCTCAGACGAAAATTACTTGATATACTGGCGATAGATTAAATGTGGCAACTTAGAAATTAATTTCTCGGCCTACCTGTGGTAGACGAGTCGAGTCTAGGTTTCGGTCGTGTTATTGGTATTATTGTTTTTGGGGGTTCGCGATATTGCCCCAGCAGGCTTTGCGAAACCGAGGTTTCACTTTCATGGCGAGTTGTCTCTTGAACGAAGCTTTTCTTGCCATTTTATCGATGTTTTTGAATATTTCCACGACATTTTCTTTTCTTCTCACACTACACAGCAGTCGTCTGAACAAAGATGTCAGAGTAGTCGGACTGTCAGCGAATCAAGGTGTATTAAAAATAATTGGAAGGAGTGAAGGACGTCAGAGAACAGTCATGTTTAATAATTACAAAACCGAGGTTTGGCCGAGTTGTCTCCAGATCAGTGGTTGTCTCTCATTTGAACGAAGCTTTTATTGCCATTTTATCGATGTTTTTGAATATTTGCAAGACATTTCACTGTTTCTCAGTTGTTGACTTGTTTGAATAGCTTTGCAAGTGACCGAGTTATAGTTGATCAATAATGTGGCTGACAATTGGCTTCAATTCATTATAAACATGCTTACAAAGGCTTTACAATGTTTACAACTGCACACGCCGGCGATCGCGGTAGACCTATAGTACGTAAAAGATGACGAGCTATTTCAAAACAGTCCAACAACTACAAAATGCAAGCATAATAATAAGCACCGAATAGACTGCAAATACCGGTAAGATATCAATATTGTCGTATATTTGGAAACGTGTGTTTTAAAACATGTTGAAATATTTTCTGTTTGTCCGAATTTAAACAAATTCTATATCAAAATGATCGCTTGAATCTGCCGAATCCGACACTAAAGGTTTTGTCTACTAAATATATTAGAATCCGTTGTTTAAATTTCAGAAAAACGGCCCTGTTTACATTTATACTACATTAGCAAACCTTCGGCCCTTCCTGTACCGCCGCAGTTCATATAAGACCATAGATTCTATTTGTGAAAATCTATGCAAGTATGCATTGCCATTGCCATGTAGTCTCGCTAGAGTACGCACAGGCTACGCGAAGCTTTCAGAAATCAGTAGCCCAAGTGAACGCCTGAGCAGGCGTCTTGTTAAAGTAAGCGTTGCCGTTGTGACTGATGTTCGCAAGCCTTAATGCAAGCGGCAAATGACATGGGGCTAAACGCCAACTTCAAGTATCATACTCTCAATCATACTAAAGAGAAGACGCCTGCTCAGGGGTTAATATAAACTTACAAGATTTTGTTGGTAGTGCAAAATTTTGTAGAAGCATTGCAGTATTTTTGTATAATTTGCGATTTATGTATAATGACATGGTTAGCATGATCGCCCTTATCCCTGTCGGGAATTTTTTAATAAAGACTTCTGAAGCAGCCTGGAAAGTAAGTATATTACCTAAGTTCAGTTTAAGATGATAATTACCAAAAGGTAGTCGGTTTGACACGCAGTGGCCGGAAATCTTTTTCACTTAATTTAGAATGCTAAGATTTCATAAATAATTTCAGATGCGAATCAACAATGATTGTAAAGTCTTCCTAGACGTAGTTCTTGACGCTCTAACGATTCAGCTATACTGAGTTGCAAATGCATATATCATATGTTCTTTCTATAAACGTTATAAACATGTATGATGAATGTATATAGTTACGCTATGCACAAACATGCAGGCTATGTTCCTTGTTTCATTTGGCGTTTTGGGACTCTGCTTTGTGATTTTAATTCGAATGTATGCATGTATATATAAACTATATATTGATGAAAGAACATTGCATGTGTCATTCACGCTCGGTGCTTCGATGACTTTTTACAGACAACAATTTGACACACTTGCATGTATGTGCTCGCTTCCTTCCAGTTTTCTAGCATGCAGAAGCTGTAGTGCAAGACATAGATGAAAAAAGTGTCACCACCACCACCTCCAACAGTTTATTAAAAAAACACGTCCACAATGTATTCTAAGACAAACCAAATCAACAACGTATTATAATTCATCAGCAGCACCAACACCACCAAACACTATTACCGATTTACCCAAATAGAAGAAAAGGACAAGAGACTCGTCTTCCTCGACGTCCTACTAACCAAGACTCAAACTTGGCACTCTCAACACACAATTATACAGAAAGAAGGCACACAAAAACCAAATACTAAACTAAAACAGCAACCACTCTATCTAACACAAGATCAGCTGCATCAAAACACTGTTCAACCGGGATAAAACACTCTGCAACAACCAACAATCTAAACGATACAAACACAGCTACATCTACAATGTTTTTAAAAGAACAACTACTACATGAATTTTATCAGCAAAGTCACAACCCTAACGAAACTCCAACCAACCCCACTATGATAAAACAAGAAATAGGCGACTATATGAAGTACGAACACACTTTCAACTGGTCACAAACAAATTAAGATACTTGAATCCGCATTCAATCGGCACATCAATCTCGTTCCCACAGCCTACGGTCCCCACCCGGGAAACGAGAGACTCTGGGATAATCCGTTTCAAACCGTTACATTGACGACACATGGGAATACCCACAGTCTACCACTGACCAAAGAACACTTCATGCACTCAGCTTAAATCATCATATTCTAAACCATCAACGAATATCTACAGTGTGTATCAAAAAAACCTGAACCCTTAGAAAACAACCTATTGTAGTAGTTTGAAAGCCCTAAGCACTTCGCTGAACCCACAGATGCGTAAAACACACGGTCTTATACACCTGGGAAATTAAGATAACTTGAAGTGTATGCATGGTGAAAGTGTATAAAAGCATTTTCTCCTCCTGTTTAACTTCTGTGCTGATTAATTTATAACGCAGCGCGTTTATGGCTTTGAAACTACTACAATAGGTTGTTTTCTAAGGGTTCAGTTTTTTTTATACGCACTGTACAACACAAACACTCAATAAAACAAGGAAAGAAGAAACCTAACACCGCAGAATTTTCCCTGAGAAAGTACAAGACAAAAAAAGAATCAACCAATTAGACGATAGGAATCACGAAGGCATTTGACCTATTTAAATCCGAAGATCTTTAACAACGAACTAATTAATCCCTAGACTCTGATAAAGTGCAGTATTCATTGAAATTCTAAACACATATAATTAAGGTCTTAAGGCTTGTAGGGTCCTTTGTGTAAAGCGCTCCCAATTCGTCAGAATTTATGCTATAAAAATAAAATAGATATCGTTAGAAAGCTATTAATTTGTAGAATACAATGTTGTGTTTGATTTTGCGATAAACACAAGCCAATAATAGTTGCAAATATTTCAAGTAAAACCAGAGGGCTTCACTCGGGGCGACTTAAGAACAAAGCGTTTAATTTTGTTCAAAAACATTTCTCGCAGTTCGATTCCAAGATACATTTCCAGGAAAACTGTGTCAGCGTTTTTTTTATTTATTGCCTGGTTTCGAGTATGACTTATTTTGTCTGAATGTTGGTCGAAAAGCAGCATTTTCAAATTTGATCGGCAATAAAATCGGCAAAACTCGACATATAAAAAAAACGCTGATATAGCGTTTTGCTGGAAATTTATGTTGGAATCAAACTGCAAATAAAGATTTTGAACAAAAAAAAAACGAGTGAATTAGCCCTCTGGTTTTAATTAAAAAATTCAGAACTATTAACGGTTTGTGTTTATCGCGAAACCAAAGACACCATTGTATTCTACAAATTAATAGCTTTCTAACGATATCTATTTTATTTTTATGGCATAAATTCTGACGGATTGAGAGCGCTTTACACAAATGACCCTACAAACCTTAAGACCTTAAGTATATGTGTTTGGAATTTCAATGAATACTGCACTTTATCAGAGTCTAACTTTTAACTCTGGATATATCCCAAGCGCTCATTAAATCATTTATACAAGAGGGTTACGCAAGTTTGTCATTCCTGAAATAGTCGATACGATCGAACTCAAATTGAACTGCAACTTCAAGCACAACCTCGACCGTATAGTATATAATTAACCGCGGTTCGAACTCGGTTATATAGCTACTATCGAGCGTTTTCCTACCGCTGTTATGTACCGCGCTTCGACCTCAATTGCACTAGTAAGTCACTTTTAAGCAGTTGGTTGTAAATTGCAAGATGAACATGTGCGCGATCACTCTGTTGTTATAAATACGCATCATACATGCATCAATCGATCTGGCTTGTCTTTTTCAATCGAAATGACAGAAAAGTAGTCCGGGTGGTGAGTGAGGTAGGTATCACTTGAACGGGTAATTTACAGGATTTGGATTTTCTTGACCAGTTTTTGACGTAGAATTTGAATGCGGATGTTATTTAGGCAGATGAAGCTGCGTTTAAGAGATATCACGTGATGTTGCACAATTTAGCGTTCGTTATTTTTTATTATTAGTATTAGAATACCTTGGCAAAATAAGTAAACATGACCAAAAAAAACAAAAAAACTATCTCATATTTGAAAGAAGCATTCAAATCCGAGTGTTAGAATGTTAGATAAACAAGGGGTGTCTGACATTTTACTTTAGGGAATTAATAAGTGGTTACCTAAAACTAAAGTTTCTTCATTCGTCATCATCAGAAGTCAGAACTCAAGCTGTAATCACTGGGTTTTTTTCGCATCCGTGATCACTTTCTTCATCACGATCGACAAGCAGCTCAGAAACGTCTTCCGGAAATGCTTCATCAATCCAATCGGTCTTTAAATTAGGGAGCCAGCCAACCATGAAACTTTGGTCCTTCAAAGCCATAATTGAGTGCTAGCTACGCCTTTTTCCAAATTCTAGCCAAATAGCCTGCTCTGGCTGGGTATGCTTTCGTAGACTGCTGTATGCATGGTCGTAAGAGGGAAATGTCAACAACTTTATTTTGTTTGCTCATCTTTTTCCAGGCAATTGCTGACCTTGCCTCATTCACCTTTCAGTTTTCCTGACAAAAAGCACACATTCTTTTCAATGGCACTGAACATCGTATCAGACACATGCATCTCCGTCCCCAACCTACTGGAAATGTCCAAGAACACCAGATCCTTGCTCGCATGTTTCCAATATAAGGGCTTCCCTTCGCGTAAGAAACTTGCAACATAATCATTTCCAAGAAATGCAAGCAGTTCACCGAACGCTTTCTTTTCCTCATACTTTGCCATTGCTACTAAAATTGCATACCTGATTCAGCATGCATGTTGCAAGAAACAGTGATGATCAATCAACAACCTGTGTGGTGCGATCAGGTTCAGGAGATATCGATATCCCCGTCATTTCGCTTGGAATGAAACCAATGAGCGACAATGGTTCTGGTAAGAATAGAAGACTTCTTCGTTTGAACTCGTGTTGTTTCATTTCGCTTGGAATGAAACCAATGAGCGACAATGGTTCTGGTAAGAATAGAAGACTTCTTCGTTTGAACTCGTGTTGTTTTACCGATCAGGAAAAGAAAGCGTTATTTGGAATGCATGCATTTACTGTAAATGATTATGTTGCAAGTTTCTTACTTATGCTTTGAAGGATCCACAGTTCCATTGTTGGCTCCCTAATTTAACTGGCCGATTGGATTGATGAAGCATTTCCCGAAGACGTTACTGTGTTGCTTGTCGATCGTGATGAAGAACGTGATAACGGATGCGAAAAAAACAATGATTACAGATTGAGTTCTGACTTTTGATTATAACGAATGAAGAAACTTCAGTTTTAGGTAACCAATTATTATTTCGCTAAAGTTAAATTTTAGACACCCCTTGTTTATGTAACATTCTAACACTCAAATCATTCAAATATGAGATAGTTTGTTTTTGTAAATTTAATAATCGACATAATTTATTTTAAATTACATATCCGCAGGCCAAAACGAGGCTACATTCAGGATATAATCAAATGTAGCCTCTTCGTTTTCTGTTTTGTACACAGCACCTTGCTAGTTGGATTGTACGCAAAAAAACTGGTCATGGTTACTGATTCGAATTCTACGTAAAAAACTGGTCTAGAAAATCCAACGTCTGTAGATTCCCGGCTCAGGTGATACCTACCACACTCACCGCTCGGACTGTAATAAAAAAAAAAACGATTTTACACGGAAACAAGGCTAAAATGCGCAACATCACGTGCTATTTCTTAAAAGCAGCCTCGTATGCCCGAATAACATCCGGATTCAAATTCTATGTCAGAAACTGGTTTAGAAAATCCTACCCTCGAAAATTCCCCGCTTAGGTGATACTAGACTCAAGTCTTTCTCTCGAGGGGACGTCGAGTGCGCCGCGAAGCGGCGCGCGGGGAGAATGGGTAGAGGGAGAGAGAGACAGACTCGGTTCACTTGCAGCGCGCCAAAATTTGCCGACCTGTTTTTGGGTCGGAGGCGTGTCTTTAGACTTGGCTTTACGTCATTAATCACGGCTCATTACAATGAACCGGAATACAAAAAGTGACTTATTTCGTTGCCTGGGGTCTTCGGCTTTGGTACTTGTCAGTCACTAAGTGTCACGATTTTTTGAGACGAATTCGTTTAAAGATGGTATTAGATATGGATTGCGCTTACTCGGATACGATGAAATTATGGACATGCAATGTGTGCCGGGGAACAGTACTTTCTTCTGCTGTTTGGTCTGGAAAAAGTTCTCGACTACCTGGAGTTTCATACCGCGACAGTCTTGTCTTTGTTTTCTCACTAGGTCCAGAGTCCTTACATGCGTTTATTTGACTCTAACGATTCTTCTTCGGTAAATATCTTCTCCTTGGTCTCGTTGAACTTACTTCGAACTTCGCTTACTTTCTTTACCACATTGGCATTTTTTTTCAGCGCAGTTTCTACAGATTATATTTGTTGATCGGGTAACTTGGTAAAAACACCAAAAAAAACTGAAATTGTAAGTACTTAATGTATATAGGTACATGTTAATTAGTTGTATATTTTTTATAGTCCTATGAGGAAACGTCAGCTGACAAAGACAAAAAGACGGCGAGAAAACCAACATTCAACGACGGAGGCTACAAAAGGCAATGGTATTTGGTAAGTAAAAGATTATCTGATTCTTACTGTATGTGTATTGTTTATATCAACTACACTGAGAACTGAAACTCAGAACAATTTTTGTTTTAAAATTAGTAAAAACTGGTTATTTTTAACTTAGCGGCGTTAAGTTGTACGTAAGTTGATTACAAATTAAAAAAAATATTAATTATCTCTGTTTAGCCATTTAATATGCTTTTAAACTAACTATCTCCTTTATTATGCATGGTAAAGTGGAAAAGTAAGGGTCAATCAATAAAATGTACGGTGTTTGCGTCTATTGTATACTCGTGCGCTGAATTGGTGGAATAAAGCTAACATAAAACGATTTAACGTCCCTGCCAGACTTCCCCAAGTTTTATGTCATATAACTCAAAAATTATCTTATCGTCTACTATCACGTTTATATGCTTAAACTAGAGAGTATACCTATGGAGCTGCCATGGCAGGTTATTAATGAATGTTTATGAGGAAAAGATCCATCCTGCAAAGCAAGCTCCTTACCAGACCTACATGTAATTGACCTTGACTGGGATTCGAAGTGCCCCCAATTGCCTTCGGTTTACTAGCCGCTTAAACGGTAGTTCAGGAGCATCAGATTTATGAAGCCAGCTGCGGGATTCGCGTCTCAGCCGTTGTCAACAAGTATAATTTCCTAATACTAGTTGCTTTGCACTGTTGCGCTGGTATATATGTCTTGACCTTTATATATTAGGAGTTACTATCGCAAGGAAGTGCTGCCTCATTTCAAGGTTTTTCCTCTAAGCGAGAGAAGAATTGATTTTGTAGCAATTTATTTTTCCAGAGAAACATAAGGTAGATTGTTACTTCTCATAAACAAATCACAAGCCAATGCATCACTGTATAGCAAACAATAGATATATACACAACTTTTCCAAATTCTAAGTTATCAATTATTTTACGTCAAAAGAGGAATCTGTAAAGTGATTTTCATATAGACAAATTCCCCTTTCGACGTCACTTCTGTCAATTTTAACGGAAAAAAATCCATGAAGATTTTCGCCTGAGAAGATATATTACAAATCTTATCAGAATGTTCCAATTACTATAAATATGTAAAGTCTCTCGGGATGACATAGGCACTTTAAGAGCAGTGGCGTAGGAAGATGTGAAATATTGAGATATTGTGGGGGGGGGGGGGGGGGGGGGAGGGGGCGAAGGCTATAGCAAAGTAAAAATTTGGGAAGGGAGGGGGTGTGTGGTAATTTTTGGGTGTCAGAAAAACGTTAAAAACTAATATTTCCACTGACTTAATTGTCACCAATACTAAGGACTATATATATATATATATTTGAAATTAGATGCATTGTATAATATTGCTTAATCGATCTTTGTAAGCACTCATGCCCATGCATTTTCTCGGCTATACCCAAGCAAATTGACTAAGTAATAGCCACCCTCTTAGTGTTGTACTCTTTTTTCCACTCCAACGGGACGAAAAAATTGATTTGCACATTTGCAAATTTAATGACAAATTTGTTGCAAAAATCAACTTTGCACGCGTTTGGCCAGATTTGCACATATGCAAAGTTGGAAATTGCCCTCAACTTTGCAACCAGTGCGGATATGGCGATTGCCGTAGAGCCGCCGCTGCAAAGTCATTGCAAATTTGTTGCAAAGTTCAAACTTTGCACAAATGTTTGCAAAGTTTGCAAATTTATTGCAAAGGCGGAATTTGCTAACGTTTTTGCGCTACGTGCAAATCTTATGTAATTGACCATGTTTTCCATAGATGCAAATTTATAGCGGATTTAACTTTGCTTATGTAATAAAAACTTGAATTTATAGACCTTATTCCAAAATGGCCGTCAAATGAAAATTCTTTAATATACATATAAAATAGCCCTTTTGAACTCGTTTTCTTGCGGGAAATTCAAAATAATTTTTACTTTAAACCGAGGTCATAAGGGCTAATTTATATGCACATAAACGAATTATAATTCGGCGGTCATTTTGGAATAAGGTCTATATAGTTCAAATGATTATTTTGCATACATAACACTGTTAATTTTTTGAATTATTGTGAGCAAACATCAAGCCCGGTTTTCAATTGGACGCAACAATGTCGTAGCGACCACGGAGAGTGAAGCTAAGGGTCCTTCCGACAAGCGAAAAGAAGCTTTGAAAATTCTTGTCGTCACTTGTCTTTGCTGGTCGCAAAAATCCTTGAGCGGCCGCAGGGATAAATCCCGCGCCTCTGTCTTTGTTGTCACAAAATAGAAACCATGCACCTTACCTACAGGGCTACAGGATATAGAATTCCTATAAATATAAAGATATAAATATCCCTAACAAATGTTTATTATATATATAAAAACTTTAAAAAGATAAATAATCAACAAACTGTAACGGTAACATATACAAACATTTACGGTATTTAAACAAATTAAGAATTGTTATTTTTTTCGCGATGTCTATTGATGCTAACCTACATACTCACGGACAAATTAACATTAACTCATTCATGTTCGAGGGCTTCCCTAGAGGTGAATAAAATCGTCTGGCGTTAGCCAGAATAAAATACTAAACACCAATTCGGACAGGAAAGAGTTAAATTTTTAAACTAATTTCAATTAACAGTTCATTGTTATGTATTGGATTGATAGCATTTCCTTTTTGTTTTGTTTTTCTTTTGCCAAGTTGTCCATTAGTTTCTGAACTACAGTAGGTCTATTCAATCTGATAAGAAACATATTCTCCGTCAACTAGTTGTTTAGACGTCACTTCTATGTAATATTAGATATCTAAACAAAGATTATTGATTTTTGCGAATGACATTTTATGAACATCAATAAAGATTTTTATATTTTGAAGAATGTTGTGAAGTGAAAAATATAGTCCATCCGATTGAATGAAATAATTAAAAAGCTACTGAACAAGATAACTATCTGAACAACTTGGCTATGAGGCTCCACCAGACATTTTTTCCCGTAATTTGTTGTCCGGATATTTAACGATGTTGAAGTTTCTATACAACAAAGGAAAAGAAGACATTTAAAAAAATCTTATTTATAATTATGATTGACATACACTGAAAATAAAAATACAACACTTGTTAATGTGCATGCTCACAACAGACTAGACGCAGGACAAGACGCAGGACAAGACGCAAGCCAAGACGCAAGACAAGACGCAAGATAAGACGCAAAACAAGACGCAAGACAAGATGCAAGACAAGATGCAAGACAAGACGCAAGACTAGATGCAAGACAAGATAGAAGACAAGATGCAAGACAAGACAGACAAAGACAAGAAGATGCAAGACAAGACAAGCAAGACAAGACAAGACGAGACAAGCAAGACACGCAAGACAAGAAGCAAGACAAGACAAGACAAGACAAGACAAGACAAGACAAGATGCAAGACAAGAAAGACAAGACAAGACAAGACAAGAAAGACAAGACAAGACAAGACAAGACAAGACAAGACACAAGACAAGACAAGACAAGACAAGACAAGACAAGACAAGACAAGACAAGACAAGACAAGACAAGACAAGACAAGACAAGACAAGACAAGACAAGACAAGACAAGACAAGACAAGACAAGCAAGACAAGACAAGACAAGACAAGACAAGACAAGACAAGACAAGACAAGACAAGACAAGACAAGACAAGACAAGACAAGACAAGACAAGACAAGACAAGACAAGACAAGACAAGACAAGACAAGACAAGACAAGACAAGACAAGACAAGACAAGACAAGACAAGACAAGATGCAAGACAAGACAATATATAGATATCTATTTATACATATGTATAGTGCATAGAATAGGTATAAATCGTTGTTTTCTACAGTACTTACTTGTCTATACTTATAAATATCTTTCTGTCTCTATGTTTGGTGGAATATAGTTAAACTCTGGTCTAGAAATAACACATGAAAAGTTATGTTACAAAATAAATTTACTTGCAAAATTACAATGCAGTAATTCGAATCAATCCAAATTACAATGCAAATGCATAACAATACCTGAGAAGTAAATTAGGCAAAGTGAGGCAAGACAAAATAATTAAGGCAAGGGAAGGGAGGCAGTCCTTTAAAACTATAAACTGTTTTACCAAATACCAGACACTGCCAGATAGCAGAATTTTACTGGATACTGTCC